>JAJJMB010005545.1:3416437-3447011 GCA_023531105.1 Papaver atlanticum | reverse complement strand
AACAGCAGAAAACAGTTATCGTTTATAAACAACACTTCATTGTAACGATGATTTCTGAAATGCCAGAAAAGCGTTGCAGATTCGCTGTATTATTATTTTCCTTCAATAAAAACACCTTTTGAGCCATGTGTCTATCTTTTGAGCATGTTTTCACCATGAAGAGCTAAACCCCAACACTGGGATGACGGAGGAAGCCCTATTTCACGCATGTGGTAATTCTAATAATTCTTTTATGACTATTTGCATTGATTTTTAATTGATTTATGATTTTTATGCAATGGGTGTGATATTGTTTGATGATGTATGCTTGGTCAATGTATTTTTGATACATCATGCTTTTGATTTACAGTCATTGCTTTTCAAAAATCTACTTTTGGCAAAGAATAAGAGTCCATATTTTTAATATTTGAGCTATAATTGATTGGAATTATTATTTGAATCACATGAATAGAATTTGGTGGAATCCTGAGTCTCAGTGCTTTTTATAATCTTGACCAAAACATTATTTTGATTTTTATAGTTTTCTTAATTAAGTCTAAAAATTATTCTTTACAAGTCCGAGTTGAACGAATCTTATTACCACTTTTTCTACAACAATTAAAATCACATCACCTTTAGACAGAGAAAGTGTTGTGATGAGCCAATCTTTGTTCGTAAGGGTAATACAAAACCTTTTCACAATCGTAACAATTGTCAAAGGGACAAAGTTATAAGGACAGATGACTACCTTCGTGTTCCAGTAAAAGGAAAGATGGTTCTGCAAAAAGAAAATCTTTCAAACTCTTCATCTATGGTTGAAGAAAACTTTGGATCAAAAGGCTCAATCGTTCCTGAATACATTCACATCAATAATTGTGTTTCGTAACTCAATATCAGTATCAATAGACTCAAGCGCAGCATTAGGAAGGCAGCGGCATCAGGTATATCTTGTCCTCCTCTTATTGATTCTCTTGAGACTAACCTTATCGAATTCTCAGATGTTTTCCAAGAAAGAAAGGGAGAGAATGTTAACACCCTTGATGAGCAAAAAGATCATCATATTACAACTTGACTACTTCTAGTTGTGCCTTCTCATTGAGACCATGTAAGGATGCACAAGTCTCTCAAGAAGACATCTTCTTCTTGACAAAGTGGTATTTGTGTTATTTTTTGATTTTTTTTATATAAAAAAATATAAAATGATGATCATCTTACTGTTGATCCTTGCTCCAGTTAATTATTACACTTGGTAATATGAATGATCAGTAACTCTTGAAATAATACTCTTTGTTGATAGCATTGAGAAGCTTCAATAAGTCACTTCTTTTAGACAGTTGATTTGTTGTTTATCAACAAAAGTCTTGTGCACTAAATTTATTTGTTAAGCTAAGGTATTCTGTCTAAAGTTGAAAACTTGTTTTGATAATCTGTTCAAAACTTGTTTCTGGACTAGGCTCCATTGGTTCTTTGGTACTGAATTTTATTCATGTCCACGAACGGTCCGTGTACTAGTTCCTTGATTGAACGTATGGTCCTAACACCAACGTGTTTGGAAATGTCTATATGTGACCCTAGGGCTTATTCCTATGAAAAGATATATATATATATATATATCTAAGACTGTTTTTCCTTCTTAGATATATGTACGTTCCGTAACCTCAATAAACTTTATTGTGATATCATGAACCACGATGAATGGATGCAAAAAGGAAGACAAAATTGAAGATGAAAAGGTTATTGAGTTTCATGAGAATCCTCTCACCATAACCCGTTACTATACTTGCGATCATGAAGACAATAGACCCGTTCAGATGTCATATGATTTGGTTGGAAATCTTCTCCGAGATTTTGAAGTTGTTCATGATCAACTTAAAATTGCAACAAAGAACCTTAATTTTCTGAAGAACGAACTGAAGAAAGCAACTGATGATCTTGCTAGTGTTCGATCTCTAATTGCTGACCATGTCTAAGTTTTTTAGTATGGTTTTAGGTTTTATTTTTGTCTAGGAAACTTCTTATGAGAATTTATTCTTATGTTTTAAGAAGGATAAGTAGGGTTTGGTATAGCAAATATTGTGATTATACATAGCTTTTCCAGCGATTTTCATCTTGCAATGTTTTTCGATTTATTTATTTAAATTCTAAGTTATTTGGAAGATGATTTTTGCAGTATTTAATCTTTTTGATTTATATATTGCAATTGCTTATGCGATGTATGCCTTTACGTTCGTGAACTGTGCTAGTATCTCATAAATGCTCAAAAGTTAAGTCTATTACGTCTTTATGCAAATATTGATAAAAGATAGAATGAACTTTTGAAAATTCTGCAGTATTGATCTTTCTATGATCCACTTTTATGTGAAAGTACTGTATGGCTCCATAAGTTTTTCTTATGTTGAGTGTTTCCGATTAAATTAATTAATAAGATTTTCTTGTGGTTAATTTATTCGAGTTTACTGGATACAAATCAATGTGATTTGTTAACGTCCAAAGAAATCCTTATTTTCTTGTAAAAGAAATGTAACTCATGTTGTTCTCTTGGGAATGACATCAAATGGGGGAGAGTTCTTAAATGAACTTGTACTTAATTGCCATATCTTTGTGGGGAGTGCGGCTATGGAATATTGTAGGAGTTATCTTGTATCTTTATAAACTCCTTGATGAATGCACTAAGTTTTGACTATGTGAAATCATCGAAATAAAGTTGATATGTTCTCTTTTAGTCATGAATTATCTTTTTGAGAACTTCATTATGATCCCTTAGTTTTCGTACCTTTGCCAATTTATATCGACAAAAAGGGGGAGAATTATTTGGTAATTCACACTACATACATATGGTTTACAGATCATTATGTAAGGGGGAGTGGTTTTCATTGTAAGATGGAAGTATTGACTAAGGGGGAGTGATACATATCACCATAGTATTATTTCAAAGTTGTGATGCAATTGATGTGATTTTATGTTGTTGTAAAAAGTGATAAGTAGAGTTCGTTCAACTTGGACTTGTGAAGAATAATTTTTAGACTTAATTAAGAAAACTAGAAAAATCAAAATAATGTTTTGGTCAAGATTATAAAAAGCACTGAGACTCAGGATTCCACCAAATTCCATTCATGTGATTCAAATAATAATTCCAATCAATTATAGCTCAAATATTAAAAACATGGACTCTTATTCTTTGCCAAAAGTAGATTTTGAAAAGTAATGACTGTAAATCAAAAGCATGATGTATCAAAAATACATTGACCAAGCATACATCATCAAACAATATCACACCCATTCAATAAAAATCATAAATCAATTAAAATTCAATGCAAATAATCATAAAAGAATTATTAGAATTACCACATGCGTGAAATAGGGCTTCCTCCGTCATCCCAGTGTTGGGGTTTAGATCCTCATGGTGAAAACATGCTCAAAAGATAGAAACATGGCTCAAAAGGTGTTTTTATTGAATGAAAATAATAATACAGCGAATCTGCAACGCTTTTCTGGCATTACAGAAATCACCGTTACAATGAAGTGTTGTTTATAAACGATAACTGTGGTCTGCTGTTGAAAAACGATACTTCTTTGCGACTGTTCAGCGTGGGTCAATGTTCTTCGTGTTCTTCAGGCCTGGCAGCAGCAGAAACAGCAGCAGTAGCGGCCTGTAAATCTCTGATTCTCGCCTCCTCAAGCCTTCTCAGCCCCCCAAACTCTCGACACCCCTTCTATATGACCCAAACCATCTATTTATATCAAAAATACCGATTAAATCTCTCCAGAATCTTCCAAAATATCTTCCTTTCTCTTCATGGCAAAGTTGCGGCAATTTATTGTTTTAGGATTTCCACGCGTTTCTGAGCTTTCCTTTTGATTCTAAACTCTTCCTTAGATAGATATCAAGCTTTGGGAAGGTTTATAACACTTTAGTCTCTCTAAAATTTCCTAAAATCGGTCACACACGTGACTTTCCATATTTTGATGTTGAGATAAAAATCCGTTGATTGAGCCCAGTTTAATCGATTTCAACACACATGTTAGATTCCTAGACCCATAAGGAGTCTACCCTATGAAAATAAGAGGTTTAATCGACTTGAAACTCCTCCAAATCACTACTACCAAAACTGCCAGAAACGTGTATATATTTCGGTTTTGGTTTCCCGCCAAAATTTAGAATTTGAAGTGAAGGGGTAAGGTTACCCCTTATCCAGTGGTCGCCCCTTATCCGTTGCTGGAGTCCGCATAACACTCGTCCCTTGGGTTGCATTTATCAACTTTTCGAGTCAATTTCGCCGCAAAAGTTTATTTCTCCAAAAACACCTACAAAGAGATTAAATACCAAAATAAGTACAAAAATGGGTACTAACAATATACACAATAGAGATGAAAATAGACACATAAATGCGTCTATCATTATGTAAGGGGGAGAATTATTTGGTAATTCACACTACATACATATGGTTTACGGATCATTATGTAAGGGGGAGTGGTTTTCATTGTAAGATGGAAGTATTGACTAAGGGGGAGTGATACATATCACCATAGTATTATTTCAAAGTTGTGATGCAATTGGACTTTGATTCGATATAATAATACTATGACACTGTATAACAATGATTGAGAATATCTGTTTTCTTATTGTTATGGCTACGGATCTTCAACAACAATGATGCTGAGTTGAACACGTTCAAAATCGCTGGAGTACTTGGAGTAGCAAAGAATTCAAGGAAAGTTGAAGAGCCAAGGAAATTAAGCATGATGGATGAGAAGCTACAAAGTTTATTTATTTTGTAATCCATATGTATTGATAGTTCTGTCACTATAATTGACAAAGGGGGAGATTGTTAGAGCACTGCTCGGTCGAACTCGCAAGCATAGCTATCTCAAGCTTGTTTGTCAAGTTTAGTTGATCAAAACTATATACTTGATTTCTAGTCTACTTATAACTATGTCTCGGATTAGGATAGAATGTGTAGTTGAGCTTTAGACTTCACGGCGTTCACCAATTGAAGAAGAAGATCTACTGAGGAGCTTGGAGGAACTTCATCAACAAAAGGTATGTGGAGACTAAAACTTATCTATCACTCAGAATTCTATTCTATTCTATCTTCTAATGATACTAAGTCGTATAACTATATAGACTTTTACATTTTACACATTTGATATTTTGAACTGAGTTTATCTCGCTTATCTATTTCTCGAAATATGTGTTGGAAGATTTTTGCTTTAGCTATGTTCAACATATTCTTGACAACTTTAGTTGGAAATAATTTATTTGTTGGAAACTAAATATTAAATCAAAAGATGATCATGTGAAAATTACCTTGAACATCTTATATGATTTGTGTGAGATAGTCATTTGATGTTATCTTGAGAAGTTTCGTATTGATCATTCGATCACTTGAAAATTACTTGAAGCTAATGGTATGTGTGAGATTACCATTGTCGTCTTCGAAGAATGTTTCAATGATTGAAATGAGAGTTTAAAACGATTATCCATGTCTGGATACAACACGGTATGCATATCCAGTATATGAACTGTATTGTGATAATTCAGGTCCGGAACTCTTGTTTGCGTACCTAGTATGCGAACGGATTTACCCGAGAAGGTCCAAAACTCTTGTTTGCGTACCTAGTATGCGAACGGGTTTACCTGAGTTGGGTCCGGAACAATTGTTCCCGAACCGGGTTTGTGAACGGCTTGACTAGGCTAAGGTCCGGATCTGCTGTTCATGTACCCAGTTTGCGAACACAATGGTTAAGTTCTAAAATCGTTTATGTATGATTCTCATACTCATGAACTAAAGCATTATGATTTAAGGAATGCAAATTAACTTTGCAAACCGTGGCTTAATGTTCATGAATTGATTCTTGTATAAGTACTTTGTACGATTACGAATCAATCCAATTTCATTTCAATTTGCTCATGAATATTTCTATGAGATAGTGAACAATTGAACATCTCTATTTGAAACACAATTAGATTCATTTGATTTTCTATCATGATTGATTGATCATCATCACTACACCAAAACAGCCTTTTTGTGGCGTTTATAAACGTTGCACATAATTTATGCAACGTTAATAAGTATTAGTAAAACGGTGTTGCGCATTGGTGTGCAACGCATTTTATCCGTTGCACAAATTAATTTGAGTTTGTAAACAAAACCCATATACCCGAAATGTTGATCTGTAAACTCTAACTTTGAAATTTTCGTAACCCTAGATTTTTTTTTCCTGAATTCGGGAACCATTACACTAAAAATTTGATAGCTGATTGTGCTTCCAACAGTTTGTTTATCATCAGGTAACTTTAAATTTCAGTTTTATGAATTCTTAGGTTTAGTTTGTTTTGTTTTTATGAAGTTGTTTTGGTTTTGTTGTTTGCTTTTGACCTAAATCTATTCTTCCTGTGCCGCCCTAGAATTTCATATAGATCTGTATTTCTTTCTTGTATTAGATATGTAACTACTGATTTATGCAGTACAATATGAAATATGGGGGATAAATCTACTTAGCTGGTGCAATAAGGTTGATTTGGCTTGTGCAATAAGTTTGATTTGGATAGCCTTGTTGTTTCAAATATAAGTTTTGATGGGTTTGAGATATATAGGTATTACAGTTTTTGAAGATTCACCTGATTCTGATGCCGTAGTTGGAGATCATCAACAGAGTACTCGTGTATCCCCGAAAGGAAACCCAAAGCCTAGTCTTAAGTCGTTGACACTCTTTAGGCCAGGAACATTCACCATTGATGTTCAGTATGCCGATGCAGCTGATCAGTTGCAAGTACCAGCGAGGATTAACACGTACATGGTAACTATTGATTTGCCAATGGTACTTAATTGTTTACAGTTTGTGGTGCTTAAAGGAGACACTTTTAACCTTGATGTTTTCAGGTTTAATAGTTGGTCATTTTCAATCCAAGCATGGCGAGCGTTCAAAGATGAATGTTAAATCCCAATTGAATCCCCATGGCACTGTCTCTATTGATTCACAAAATGTAAGTTTTGAACACCATGATAATTCAATGGATAGGGAAGTATCCAAATGCATGCTTCATTTGTATATTTATTTGTCTTAACGTGGAGGTGCATTTGGTTAGTTCGGCTCCTAGAAGAAGAGGAATAAGATATTCCAGTTTCAAAGGAGCCTGCCAAGATGGAGACTGACGCTTCACAAGATGCAACACCTGCCGGAGTTGATGTCATTATGCAAGATGCCAAGGATGGAGTTGAAAATGGTGCTCCTGAGTCTGGAGAGAAACCCGTGGAGATGGAAACTGATACTAAGGTGATTGTTTTTCTACTTAGATAAGTTCTGTCAAAATAGGTGCCTCCCAGATTTTAGAACTTTGAGTATTGCTGATGACAGGTAAGTGAAAGAGATCGAAGTTATGTTTTAGCCTAACGACTCCACAAAATCAGAATTATTCAAACTACTCAGAATGATATATACTTTGTTGTTTGTATGCCAGCTCGTGCTTCTCCTTTTTCCTTACAGGGTTTCCATGAGGTTTAGATTGGATCCTGAAAAGTTGAAACTTCTGCATTTAAGTCGGGATGCCCACTGGAGAGCTTCAATGGAAGCTAAGCAGTCTGCTTCTTCTTTTCTTTGCGCTTCCCTCCCTGTTGTTCTTCTTCAAGTGGTATTTCCTTGATTATTTAAAATAACAGTACCTGTTCCAGTATTTTAGCATTGTAATAAGTATGAAAAGCCAGGGTCCAAAGATTTTTCATTTCTTCAGTTTCAGACACAGTCCTAGATATCTCATTTCTTTTTGTTTTAATTTTTGTGTTGTCATCCAGGGTCTGGTTAACTAGGTTAGCCGTAGTTCTTGGATATGGTTTTTCTATCTTAATTTTTCACATCTAGCCTTCCACACATTCCAGCATATAATAGCAAAAACATCAGCCCAAGGCCAGATACTGGTGATTTAGTATGATAGGAACAACCAGGAGGGACACTAGTAAACAATAGATTGAAATTTCTAGTTGAATTGTCCGGGTTTATAACACAATGGGACCAAACAGGTTTTGTAAAGTTACAATGCATGAAGAGATGTTCTCTAATTTTTTAGGACTGGTCTCATCCGGACTGATGGTCAGGATATGCCTAACAGTTTCCCAATCAAAAAGATCGTTAAGAAGTTTGATGTTCCAATCTGTAGAAGTTAGAAGATCAGAGACTACAGTAGGGATAGGTTTCAGAGAGGAGTTAGCAGTGGGAGTTAGCTAGAGTTTCAATGTTTGGGATCCATTTTTCCCTCCAGATATGAATACTCTGACCATTTCCCACCTCCCAAGTGCTAATTAAACTTCGTAATAATCATAAGAACCTTATGAGCTCCTTTCCAAGCATAAGAGACAGAAGAGTTACAAGAAGCATGAAAGGGATTGGTGTTAGGGAAGTACCTAGCCTTCATAGTTTTGAAGTAGATAGAATTAGGCTGGTGGAAGAGCCTCCAGACATTTTTAAGCTATAAGAGAGAGGTTCATTTTGTCAAGATCTTGATTTTTGTTAGAGGGAGAGCAAAAATGGATCCGAGGAGAGCGTGAATCGTAATCAACTCGCTAATTAAGGCCTGGTAAATATATCTTTCCAACTCCGTCTAAGTTACCCCTGCTAATACACCGACCACACCGACCACACAAAAAACACAACCATTTCCCCAAGTCATTACACCACCACCATTCACTCCACCACAAACATAAGGAACAACTCATCACAGCAACCACCTGCTTGCGATGAAACATCCTTTTTGTTTTGTTTTTTTTGTTTATGAAAGAACGAACCAAAGGATAAAATTAATCAACTTCTCGGTGTGTATGTCAGAAAGACAGGATTCATCAAAAACTGTATTGGCATACTAGATTAAATAGTTAGTATATTAAATCGTCAAACAGAATCATCTTCAAAAAGAAAAAAAAATGATACAAGGGTTTGCGACTACTATACGAATTCTCCATTTTTTCTCAAAAGTCTCTTTCGTTTTTCGATGGTCTCCAGACTTCCCCCTGATTTTTTCAATCGTTTTCATTAGACATTAGCTATGATTTTTTCAATCGTTTTCATTAGCTATGATTTATATTGGCTCAAAACCAACACACTGTGTTGGATATACGAATACGAATCAATAGAGGACACTATTTTCGTGAAGAACCAGTACAAGGACCAAAAGAACAAGAATCTGAATGGAGGAAGTAGGAACAAGATTATCAATGCATATTTAATTGACCGTCATAGACACATAGGTGATGGAGGTGGATTTGTGTGGGAGATGAGAGATGGTGGTGGTGGTGGATTTGTGTGGGAGATGGGCTGCGGCTTAGATGGGTTATTGGGATTGTTTGGTCCGAGTTGGAAAAATATATTAACTAGGTCCTAGTTACCGAGTCAATTACGATCTTCGCTCTCTTCAAATCCAATTTTGCTCTCCCTCTAATAAAAATCCAAGATCTTTGAGCCAATTTCCTCCATTTTCCTTACTTCGATAGAGACCTTTCCACTTCTTATGATAGGATTCTTTTTCAGGGCCAAATTCTCTCTCCCCCCCACCCCCCATACACACACCAGAATCCCTAATCTTGCTGCTGGCTTTTTTGGTAATAGATTTGGGAAGAATAAAAGAGATCATAGAGTATATGAGAATGGATTAAAAAATACATTTGGCCGTGAGGCCTCTTTCAGATAGAGTTAGAGAAATGGACATCCATCGTTAAAGTCTATTATCCATCTTGTCCACAAGATTATCGAATCAAGCTATTTTGGATTTGTTTGTGAACCAAGGCCCAACAATGTAGTTATCATCGAACTTAATCCTCTAAACATGAAAAATGTTGATGATCTCATCACTAAGATTATCATCAATTTTAGGGGTAAAGAAAAATCCTGATTTGCTAAAGTTTATCATTTGGCTTGAGGTTCTACCATAAGCACCTATCTAACTCAGAAGATTGTTGCACTAGGGAATAAAGACCCTAGAGAAGATAATACAGTTGTCTGTAAAGAGCAGATGACTGATACAGGGACACCTCGGAAGCCCAAGTTGTTCAACATGAGAAATAGTCCTAGAGATACACTCCACACATAGAATGAATAGATTAGGGGGAGGGGGTCCCCCTGCCTAAGACCTCTCCAAGGTTTGAAATAGGAGCTGGGAGAGCCATTAAGAAGGATGACCGAGGAGCTTGTGCTGATACGTTGGTAAATCAAATTGTATCAGGTTTCGCTTAACCTTTTTGAAAAAGCGGGGGTCTAACAACCACACCCAATATTTCGTTTCGGCAATCTGTATGGACTAACTCCAATATATTTCCAAGAGAATCAACTAGAAAGTCAGACAATCAAGGAAAATACATCCAAGATTTATATCTTTGTTTCTCAATGTAATCAGCAAATCAAACAGATAAAAATTTACGAGCCTGATTATTATGAGAAACAACTTGAACGGTACCAAAAACCAATGTTCAAGTGTCAATCAATTTATATCAACAAATAAATGTTGGATTATCTAATTGATTGAACTACGCACAACCTGTGATATTTCAACTATATAGAAAATAAAATGCAGAAAAGAAATAACACAGACACCATAAGTTTTGTTAACGAGGAAACCGCAAATGCATAAAAACCCCGGGGCCTAGTCCAGATTTGAACACCACACTGTATTAAGCCGCTACAGACTCTAGCCTACTACAAGTTAACTTCGGACTGGAATGTAGTTGAGCCCTAACCAATCTCACACTGATTAAGGTATAGTCACGTTCCTTACGCCTCTGAATCCCAGCAGGACTCTACGCACTTGATTCCCTTAGCTTATCTCACCCACAACTAAGAGTTGCTACCACCCAAAGTCGAAGACTTGATAAACAAATCTGTCTCACACAGAAAAGTCTATTGAATAGATAAATCTGTCTCCCACATAAATACATACGAGTTTTTGTTCCGTCTTTTGATAAATCAAGGTGAACAGGGACCAATTGATACACCGGTCTTATATTCCCGAACAACAGCCTAGTAATATCAATCACCTCACAATAACTTAACTATATGGTAGTATAACAAGTTATTGCGGAATCACAAAGAATGAGACGAAGAGCTTTGTAATTACTTTTTATATCTTACCTATCGGAGATAAATCTCGAGCAAATCTTAGAGAAGATAGTACTCAATACGATGGAACAAAGTAAGATCAGAACACGCAACTACAGAGAAAATAGTTGGGTCTGGCTTTAGAATCCCAATTAAGACTTTAATTCGTTAACCTATAATGGTTTTAAGAAAAACCTAGGTTAAAGGAGAATAAACTCTAGTTGCAACTAGTATCACACAAGAGGTATGGGGATTAGGTTTCCCAGTTGCTAGAGTTCTCCCTTATATAGTCTTCAAATCAGGGTTTGATAACTTTGGAACAAAGCAATCAATATTCATCATTAGATGAAACCTGATTTAAGATTCAAGCTAATGTATTTCAACCGTTAGATTGATCTTAGCTTGTTACACAAAAATGAAATATACTTTCATTTAGATATAGGTAACCGTACCTAAACATGTATATTGAATTGGTGTTCGAGCACTGCTCGGTTGAACTCGCAAGCGTTGCTATCTCAAGCTTGTTTTCAAGTTTAGTTGCCAAAACTATAAGTCTTGATTTCTAGTCTACGTATAGCTAAGTCTCGGATTAGGATAGAAAGTGTAGTTGAGCTTTAGAATTCACGGCATTCATCGATTGAAGACAAAGAACTACTAAGGGGAGCTTGTGGAAGTTCATCAACAAAAGGTATGCGGAGACTTGAACTCATCTATCACTCAAAAGTCTATCTACTCTATCTCCTATTTTGAGACAAAAGTCGTATAGCTATATAGACTTCTATTATGCACATTTGATATTTCGAGTTGAGTTTAACTCGCTTACATATTTCTCGAAATATGTGTTGGTAAGATTTCGCTTCAACCAATTTCATCTTATACTCTTGACGAAAGTCAAAAGATGATCATATCAAAATTGCCTTGTAACATCTTGTTTGATGTAGACTCGGAATGTTTCGTATTGATTATGCCAATCACTTGAAAATGGCTTTGATGCTAATAGTTTGTGAAATCAACTATTGTCATCCTCTAAGAATGTTTCAATTATTGAAATAGAGTATAGAACAAATGGATTTAAGCATACTATGTGTACTTGCATATATTTAATCCATGTCCGGGAACCATGGTATGCATACCCGTATGCGTACTTGTTGGTTTGAGGAAGTCCGGGAACCTGGTATGTAAACCGGTACGCGTACTGGCGTAAGGTTCAGGTCCAGGAATTTTTGTTGAGTTTGGATATTGATTTGGTATGCGTACCAGTTCGCATACTTGCGAAACCCAAACTTGGTCCGGCTACTTAGGTACACTTACCCGTACGCATACCTAAGTAGATGATGTTAAAAAATCGGTTTGTTCATGAACTAATACATTTATATAATAAGGAATGAAATCTTTTGCAAAACGTGGCTATAATGTTCATGACTTGATTCGAGTGAATCAAAATCGATTTTGCTTCAATTGTGTCTTGTATACTTCTATGAGAATATAAATAATTGAACAACTCTAGAAATAGTTTCATTTGAGTCATTTGAACTAGTTATGGTTAAGATGAATAAGGTTGATATGAAAATGTTTATATGGCTAACCTCGGTTAACTATTGTTGAGCCTACAAGGTGTACACATTTAGATACGGTTACTCATATCTAAATGAAGGTACATTTCATTTGTGTATAACAAGCTAAGTTCGATCTAACGGTTGAAAGATATTAGCTTGAGTCTAATCAGGTTTTCATCTAATGGTAAATATTGAATGCTTTGTTACCAAGGTAACATTGATTGCAAACCCTGATTTGAAGACTATATAAAGGAGAACTCTGGCAGCTGGGAAACCTAATCCCCACACCTTCTGTGTGATACTAGTTGCGACTAGAGTCGATTCTCCTTTAACCTTAGGTTTTTCACGAAACCCTGTAGGTTAACGACTTAAAGACTTCATTTGGATTGTGAATCCAGACCCAATTATTTTCTCTGTAGTTTCGTGATATGATCTTGCACCTTCTATCGTATTGAGTATTATCTTCTTTAAGATTGGCTCGAGATTTATTCTCTGATAGGCAAGATAAAAAGTAATCACAAACATCTTCGTCACAACGTTTGTGATTCCACAATATCTTGTTTTTCTACCGTACGTTTAAGATTATTGTGAGGTGATTGATATTTCTAGGCTGTACTTCGGGAATATAAGTCCGGTATATCAATTGGTTGCTGTTCACCTTGATTTATCAAAAGACGGAACAAAACTCATAGTTCATCTATGGGAGACAGATTTATCTTTACAATAGACTTTTCTGTGTGAGATAGATTTGTTTATCAAGTCTTCGACTTTGGGTCGTAGCAACTCTTAGTTGTGGGTAAGATCAGCTAAGGGAATCAAGTGCGTAGAATCCTATTGGGATTCAGAGACGTAAGGAGCGCAACTGTACCTTGATCAGTGTGAGATTGATTAGGGCTCAACTACATTCCAGTCCGAAGTTAACTTGTAGTAGGATAGTGTCTGTAGCGGCTTAATACAGTGTGGTGTTCAAATATGGACTAGGTCCCGGGGTTTTTCAGCATTTGCGGTTTCCTCGTTAACAAAATTTCTGGAGTCTGTGTTATTTCTTTTCCGCATTATATTTTGTTATATAATAGAAAAATCACATGTTGTGAGTAGTTCAATCAATTAGAGAATCCAACCCTTGGTTGTTGATTATATTGATTGACACTTGAACATTGGTCTTTGGTACCGTTCAGGTTGTTTCACATAATAATCAGGCTCACGGATTTCTATCTGTTTGATTTGCTGATTACATTGTGAAACAAAGATACAACTCTTGGATATATTTCCATTGATTGAGTCTTACTGTCTAGTTGATTCTCTTGGAATTATATTGGAGTTTGTCTATACAGATTGCTAAGCGAAATATTGGGTGTGGTTGTTAGACCCCCGCTTTTTCAATTGGTATCAGAGCTGGAATATACGTTCACGACCTTATAAGTCTGTGTTTGTAAGTGATCTGACTATATGGACAGAGGAGCTATCTCTATAAATGTACCACCAATCTTCGATGGCTCAAATCACTCATGGTGGAAAATTGCTATGCGTGCCTTTCTTCAAGCACGTGATTTTCAAACATGGTTTTTTTTTGTTAATAGCTATAATCCTCCAATGGTTACAGTAGGAAGTGTATCTATTGCAAAGGATATTGGTAGATATGAACCTAACAAGATTCTCGCTGCAAAGCAAAACTCTGACAGTTTCAATTCTATTATACATGCCATTACCCTAGATCTTCAGCACCATGTGACTACGTGCACTCGGTCTAAAGATGCGTGGGATATCTTAGAAACCGTATTTGAAGGAAATACCTGTGAAAAAGAAGCTAGGCTTCAAAACCTAAATTCTGATTGGGAAAACCTTTGTATGGCAGATGAGGATTCATTTGATGAATTTAATCACAAAGTGTTTGAAATTGTTAATGCATCTTTTGCATTGGGTAAGATTATTCCTGAAAAGGACATTGTGATGAAAATTTTTCAGATCATTGACATCTAAATATGATTCTAAGAAACATGTCATCGTTAAAGGAAATAACCTTGATACACTTTCCAGTAATACTCTTGTTGGAAAGTTAAAAATACTTGCTCTTAATCAGAACAAAGTCAGAACATCTGCGTTCAATACTGTGACCAACACAAGCAAAGCTTCTAACTTGTCTTGGGCTGATAAATGTTATTCCAATCATGTTGATTTTGATATATCACTGATTACACAAAAGATCAAGGATTTGGTAAAAAGAAGCAAAAGTGATGAGAAAATTCACTCTCCGGTTAATGCTTCTGATGATTCATTACAAGAAAAATTATCCCAGGTTGTCAATAGCTTGGATTCTTCCAATGTGTTCAATGAATTTTCGGCTCTCACAGCAGAAACTTCTTCCTACTCAAATTCTGATTCAGAGTTTGAGTCTGACACTTAGATTGTTGATTTCTTGAATAAGTATGAAGAAATTCACCAAGAAAACCTCCAACTAAAGGCTTCGTTGGAAAAAATTGAATCATCACTTCAGATGAAAGATCTTGAGATAGATTGTCTTAATGATGAATTCACCAGGACCCTATATATGAAGCAAAAAGAGATTAATACTCTTAAGTGTGACCTGCAAAGGTTGTCCGGAAGTTTTGACAAAATCTCAGCAATGTTATTCGGTCAGAAGTCTTTTGGAAACACAAGTGGTTTAGGGTTCAAAAGCAAAACTGTGAGCACAAACAACTCCTTTGTGTTAGAGCACTGCTCGGTCGAACTCTCAAGCCTGTTGTCAAGTTTAGTTTCCAAAACTATAAGTCTTGATTTCTAGTCTACTTATAACAAAGTCTCGGACTAGGATAGAAAGTGTAGTTGAGCTCTAGACTCCACGACGATCATCACACAAAGACGAAAAACTACTCAAGGAACTGGTGGAACTTCATCGACTAAAAGGTATGTGGAGACTTGAACTTATTTATCACTCGAAAAGTCTATCTACTCTATCTCCTATCTTGAAACAAAAGTCGTATTGCTGTATAGACTTCGATTATACACATTTGTTATTTCGAGTCAAGTTTATCTCGCTTATCTTTTTCTCGAAATATGTGTTGGTAAGCTTTCGCTTTGGCCAAGTTCATCTTTACAAGTGATGAAAGTCATGTTGGTTATTTCAATATCTTGAAAATTGCTTTGATGAAAAATAGTGTGTGAATAACCTTTATTTAACATCCTCTAAGAATGTTTCAATGATTGAAATGAGAATTAAGAACATGTAACCATCCTTGGATATAAGCATATAATGTGTTCGCGCATTAGTGTATAAGTCCAAAGCCGGGAACCAAATGTATGCATACTTGTGTGTGTAATAAATGGTTGATGGAGACTGCGTAAGTATGCGTACCCGTCCGCATACTGGCGGAAGTTCACGTCCGTGAATTTCTACTGAGTTTGGAAATCAAAACCAACTCAATCCGGTTACCTAAGTATGCGTACCCGTATGCATACTGGCGGAGAGTTCACATCCGTGAATTTCTGTTGAGTTTGGAAACAAAAACAAACTCAAATCCGGTTACTTAAGTACGCATACCCATACGCATACTTTAATGTGTTACTTTCTAAAATTGGTTTATTCGTGAACTTAAATATATATAAACTAAGGAATGCATATTTGCAAACCGTGGCTATAAAGTTCATGAATCGATTTGAGTGAATCAAAACCGATTTTGCTTCGATCGTGTCTTGTATACTTCTATGAGATCTAAGAAATTGAACAACTCTCTAACTAGTTCTTTTGAGTCATTTGAACTAGTTAAGATGAAGATGAATAAGGTTGATATAAAAGTGCTCATATGGCTAACCATTTGGCTAACTACTGTTGAACCAACAACTTGTACAAATTTAGGTGCGGTTACACAAACCTAAATGACGTATATTTCATTTGTGTATAACAAGCTAAGTTCAATCTAACGGTTGAAAGATATTAGCTTGAATCTAATCAAGTTTTCATCTAACGGTGAATATTGAATGCTTTGTTACCAAGGTAACTTAGATTGCAACCCTGATTTGGAGACTATATAAAGGAGAACTCTAGCAACTGGGAAAGTTAATCCCTTCACCTCCTGTGTGATACTAGTTGTATAAGCTAGAGTCGATTCTCCTTTAACCTTAGGTTTCTACCGAGACCCTGTAGGTTAACGACTTGAAGACTTCATTGGGATTTTGAAGCCAGACCCAACTATTTTCTCTATAGTTGCGTGATCTGATCTTGTTATTGTATCGTATTTGAGTACAATCGTAAGATTGGCTTGAGATTAATTTCTCCAATGGGCAAGATATAAAAGTAGTCACAAACATCTTCGTTTCATCATTCGTGATTCCATAATATCTTGTTTCGCTAGTCGATTAAGATTATTGTGAGGTGATTGATAATTCTAGGCTGTTCTTCGGGAATATAAGTCCGGGTTATCAATTAGTTCCTGTTCACCTTGATTTATCAGAAGACTGAAAAAAACTCGTAGGTATTTCTGTGGGAGATTGATTTATCTATTTCTGTAGACTTTTCTGTGTGATACAGATTTGTTTATTAAAGTCTTCGACTTTGGGCCGTAGCAACTCTTAGTTGTTGGTAATATCAGCTAATGGAATCAAGTGCGTAGTATCCTGCTGGGATCAGAGACATAAGGAGCGCAAGTGTACCTTGGATCATTGTGAGATTGATTGGGGTTCAACTACAGTCCAGACCGAAGTTAGTTTGTAGTAGGCTAGTGTCTGTAGCAGCTTAATACAGTGTGTGTTCAATCTGGACTCGGTCCCGGGTTTTTCTGCATTTGCGGTTTCCTCGTTAACAAAACTTATGATGTCTGTGTTATTTATTTTCCGCATTATATTTTGTTATATAATTGAAATATCACAAATTGTGCGTTCAATCAATCAATTGGTAAATCCGACCTTTGGTTCTTGATTGAAATTGATCGATACTTGAACATTGGTTTTTGGTACCGTTCAAGTCAATTTCCCTTGTATTCAATTAGACTTGCAAATTTCTATTTGCTTGAGTAAGGATTCAATCGAGAAATTGAGATATAACTCTTTGATATACTTTTTATTAAGATTGAATCTGACTGTCTAGTTGATTCTCTTAAAAGTATATTGGAGTTAGTCTATACAGATTGTTAAGCGAATTATTGGGTGAGGTTGTTGTACCCCCACTTTCTCAATTGGTATTAGAGCAGGCAAACACGTTAAAGACCTTATAAGTCTGTGTTTGTAAGCGATCTGACTCTATGGACAGAAGTGTTATCTCTATAAACGTACCACCAGTCTTCGATGGCTCAAATTACTTGTGGTGGAAAATTGTTATGCGTGCCTTTCTTCAAGCGCGTGATTTTCAATCATGGGTTTATGTAGTTAATGGCTATGATGCTCTCGTTGTGGCAGTAGGGAATGCGACCGTTCCTAAGGATATTGGTGCATATGATGCTACTGAGATACTTGCTGCAAAGCAAAACTCCGACGGTATTAATGCCATCATACATGTCATTACCCTAGATCTTCAGCACCATGTGACTACGTGCACTCGGTCTAAAGATGCTTAGGATATCTTAGAAACCGTATTCGAAGGGAATACCAGTGAAAAGGAAGCTAGGCTTCAAAACCTAAATTATGATTGGGAAAATCTTCGTATGGCATATGAAGATTCATTTGATGAGTTCAATCACAAAGTGTCTGAAATTGTTAATGCATCATTTGCATTGGGTAAGACTATTCCTGAAAAGGACATTGTGATGAAAATTCTCAGATCGCTGCCATCTAGATACGATTCTAAGAAGCATGCCATCGTTGAGGGAAATAACCTTGATCCTCTCTCCAGAAATACGTTGGTTGGAAAGCTAAAGATCTTTGATCATGAGCATACATCCAAAATCGGAAAGGATCTTTCTTTCAAAGCACAGTAAAACACTAAAATACTTGATAAAAGTAAAAGTATTTGAATCTCTGAAGATGATCTTTCTGAGACTGATTCATCAGATGAAGATCTTGACAAGTCAGTCTCGTTGATCACAAGACAGTTTAGGGACCTTCTTTTGAAGAGAAGTAAACGGTTCTCTAGAGATAAATCCAAGTCACCAGATAAACCCCATAATCGTGTTCCTCCTAAAAATAAGGATAATGATGAGACTGATGACGAGGATATGCCTCATTGCTTTAAGTGTAAAGGTTTTGGTCATTTTGCAAATGAGTGTCCAAATCAAAAGAAATACACTGGGAACAAAGGTCTTGCTGCAACTCTTGATGAAATGCCTGACAACTATGATTCTAATGAAGACAAAAAATCAAGTGTTGTACTTCTTTGTGAAAATATTGATTTTGATACATACATCAATCTTGATATTCTTTCAGAAGAAAACTCAACCAATCTGGAAGAAAAAATTAACCTTTCCATTGGAAACTCTTTGTCTATTTTTTCAGGTTCTACCTTGTGTCTAGCAGCTTGCACATCTCGGATACCTGAATCATATTCCAGGTTGACATGCTCATATTGTTCGCTCAAGAGTCATGAGCTATCAAAGTGTTACAAGTACAAACACAAATTAAGACATGTCAACAAACTTCAACGAATAGCAAATCGATTAGCAAACAAGCTCAAACTTGTTCAAAAGACCGCAGAGGTATGTAAGATTTTATCTTTATCAAAGAAGTTAGTTTCCAAGGATAAGATTAGATCATTGGAAAGAAAGTTATGGTCTAAAAACTATGAGAAACAGGGATCTATGAATTCCAATCAAAAGGGATATGGTAGACAGATTATTGTTCATCCCAGCACAACTTAAATTGTGTTGGCTAGTGCATCTTGTCTCATGTACCTGATTAAAAGAGACAAGATTTTGCACACCTCAGGCTTTAAGAAAAGAAAACTCTTTAGTTGTTTTTGTCTTTCTTTTGTTTTTGCTCTAAGAACATTGTTAAGTCTGGAATTCATGTCGCTTTTCATATTGATATTGGAAAGGACTTCCTTGGTTAATCAATAAAAGAGGGTTAAAATAGACAATTCTGCGTTTTATAGGGTTGAGAATTGTGTGTACACGAACCTGTTTGTTTAAAGGTTTCGTAACCCTACATATCTTTTTCCTTCCCTGAAACTCTTTTTAACTTAAGACTGCTTGTTGAGTTTAAGTTGTGATTCTCTCAAAAACCCGTACACTATGGATACTCCAAGCATCATGTCTTCTGATGGAAAATATGTTAATATGATTGTTAAGCCATCAATCACGAAGGAAAAAGAAAGATCTCCGTTACCTCCAACTTTGAAAAGAAAAAGAAGGAATGTAAGGAAGCCAAGAGCTATTCCTTCAAATTTTCAGAAGTTTTCTGATGTTCTTGAAGAGTTGAAGGAGACAAGAAAGGATATTCAGCAAATAAATGCATTTGTTTTGAGAACTCTTGAAATTCAGAAGGCCCTGGTTCGACATCTTCAGCCTAGGAGGTTGTTGGAATTGACTCCTTTCTTCACGAACCATATGTTCCCATGGCTGTTGACGACAAGGAGTTCGGGGACGATAAAGAATTTTTCAGAGGTCTCAATGTCTAGGAAAACTTCTTATGAGAATTTTATTCTTGTGTTTTAAGAAGAATAACTAGAGTTTGGAATAGCCATTATTGTGACTACACATAGCTATGTCCAACGTTTTCATCTTCAATGTTTTTAGATTTATTTATTTTAATTCTAAAGTTTGTTTGGAAGATGATTTTGCAGTATTAATTTGTATGGTTTTATATATTGCAATTTGTTATGGGATACGCGTGTTTGCGTCCGTGAACTATGATTGTCCCATATGTGGTCAAAAGTTAAGTCCTTCGTATGTCGATATGCAAGTATTGATAAAAGAATGAATGAACTTTTGACAAACAAAAAGTTAAGCCTTTTATGTCATTATGCAAATATTGATGGAAGAAAGGATGAGCTTTTGTTTACAAAGATTAAGTCTATTATATGTCGTTGTGCAAATAGTGACGAAAGATAGAATGAATCTTTGTTTATTCTGCAGTATTGATCTTCCCTGATCCATATCTTTTATGTATATACTGTGTGGCTCCGTAAGTCTTCTTATGTTGAGCATTTCCAATTGAATTAATCATGGGTTCTCTTGTGGTTTATTTAGTTGAGTATTCTAGTTGAATTAATTATAGGTTCTTTTGTGGTTAATTATATTGAGTATTTTGGATACAAATTCATATTCTTATATGATTTGTTGTTGTCCAAAGAAATCCTTCTTTTCTTGTGAAAATAAGGGCGCTCTTGTTGTTCTTTCTGGAATGACATTTTATGAGGGAGAGTCTTAATAGAACTTGTGCTTAATTTCCAAATCTTTGTGGGGAGTGCGGCTGTGGAATATTATAGAGGTTATCTTGTATCTTTATAAACTCCTTGATGAATGCATTTAGTTTCGGCTATATGATTGCATCTAAAAAGTTATTATTTGCTTTCTTTTGGTCATGAAATGTCTCTATGGAAATTTCATTAGGATCCCACTAATTTTCGTACCTTTGCCAATTTTATTGACAAAAAGGGGGAGAATTAATGTGTAGTTCACACTACAAATACATATGGTTTTCGGATCATTATGTAAGGGGGAGTGGTTTCCATGTGAGATGGAGTATTGACTAAGGGGGAGTGATACATATCACCATAGTATTGTTGTCGAAGTTGTGATGCAATTGAATTTTGATGTTGTGTAATAATACTATGACACTGTGTAACAATGATCGAGAGCTTTTGTTTTCTCATTGTTATGGCTATGGATTTTCAACAACGATGATGCTGATCTTACAACCTTTGGAATCATTGGAGTACTTGGAAGTGACGAAGATTTCGAGTAATGTTGAAGAACAAAGGAGATCAGACATGTGGAAGAGAAGCTTCAAAGTTTATTTTTTGTATTCCGTATGTAATGATAGTTTTGTCACTAAATTGAAAAAGGGGGAGATTGTTAGAGCACTGCTCGGTCGAACTCGCAAGCTTTGCTATCTCAAGCTTGTTGTCAAGTTTAGTTGCAAAAACTATAAGTCTTGATTTCTAGTCTACTTATAGCTAAGTCTCGGACTAGGATAGAAAGTGTAGTTGAGCTCTAGACTCCACGGCGATCATCATACAAAGACGAAGAACTACTCAAGGAACTGGTGGAACTTCATCGACTAAAAGGTATGTGGAGACTTGAACTTATCTATCACTCAAAAAGTCTATCTACTCTATCTCTTATCTTGAGACAAAAGTCGTATTGCTATATAGACTTCGATTATACACATTTGCTATTTCGAGTCGAGTTTATCTCGCTTATCTTTTTCTTGAAATATGTGTTGGTAAGCTTTCTCTTTGGCCAAGTTCATCTTTACGAGTGATGAAAGTCATGTTGGTTATTTCAATATCTTGAAATTTGCTTTGATGAAAAATAGTGTGTGAATAACCTTTATTTAACATCCTATAAGAATGTTTCAATGATTAATTAAGAACATGTAACCATCCTTGGATATAAGCATATAATGTGTTCGCGCATTAGTGTATAAGTCCAAAGCCGGGAACCAAATGTATTGATTGACGCATTTATGTGTCTATTTTCATCTCTATTGTGTATAGTTTTAGTACCCATTTTTGTACTAATGTTGGTATTTTATCCCTTTGTAGGTATTTTTGGGGAATAAACATTTTTGGGAAAATTGGCTCGAAAAGTTGTTAAAGGCTCCTGGGAGGACACTTGCTATTCGGACTCTCATTTTGGATAAGGGGTAACCCATTTCCAAGCATCTGCTAAGCACAGACCGGCACTGGATAGGGGGAGGTCAAATTTCTAAAAATTTCAAAACAAAAATTGGCGGGAATTTTCTTTACAGAAAACATAATTTTTCTGTTTGATTTTTGGACGATTTTTAAGGCGATTCAATGGCTGATTTTCGTTGGGTTAACTCTGTTAAGGATAAACAAGTATGGTATGGGCTGTAGAATCGATTAAACAGGGATAGAAATCCGTGTTGGAGCAAAACAGGGAGAATTCACAATTTGAGTTATTTTCGGTTTACAAAAGAATTTGTGAAGAGTTTAAGGCAAGATAGGAGTGTATGGAGTCCTTATTCATTCCTGAGAGAGTTTGAGAGAGTTTGGAAACCAAGTTAACGTGTAAAAAGAAGATTAAAATCCCATAACGTGCGGTGAAGAAAAAAGAAAATATTTGGATTAACTCGAGTAATTTTGTGGTTTGGAGGCTATATATAGGTTGATTCAAGTCATATTTATATATAAAAACAATTTGGGGGAGTTTGGAGAAGTTTAGAGCTATAGAGAAGCGAGAAAAAAATCACAGAGTCGAGTTCAGAAACTTTCCTGCTGCTGCTGTGAAGAAGAAGACGAAGAACATTAGACCCTCAGAATCAGTCGCAGTGGCAGACTTATTTTCAGTGACAACGAGGTACGGTCGCATCTTCCTTCAGTCACAGAAGCTCTTCAGCAACGACTCGGACTTCTGTTTTAGACCTTCAGCAACTACAGAATCCGCTGCTTAGCACTTTTCACTCTTTTAATCAACTTTTGAACACCAAATATGTATTTTGAGCAAGTGATTAATATGAGGAGCTAAACCCCTTAGCCGAGGCGACGGAGGAAGCCATTGTTCCATGAAAAGTGGTATAATTCTATTTTAATTATTTATTGCAATTATTTTACATGATTATTTGCATAGAACTTAAAAGCAAAATTGGTTTTTATTGAGTAGTTGTGAAGCGTTTTGATGGGACATGCTTGGTTTTAATACTTTTGATGTTTCATGCTTCGTGCTTACAATTATTACTTCAAAAATCTATTAGAGACAAATATTAGAATCACTTTAAAGAAGAATATTGCATGAATATTGATTAGAGTTTATCAATTAATTGGTCAATGGTGGAATCCAAAGTCTCGGTATTTTCTTATTATTGTCAAAACAATTCTATTTAATTTTCGAAAATCCTTCACAAGTTCGAGCAACGAACCTTTTTACCACTACAACTATAAAACGACATCATGTATGCATACTTGTGTGTGTACTAAATGGTTGATGGAGACTAGGAAAGTATGCGTACCCGTCCGCATAATGGCGGAAGTTCACGTCCGTGAATTTCTGCTGAGTTTGGAAATCAAAACCAACTCAATCCGATTACCTAAGTATGCATACTCGTACGCATACTGGCAGAGAGTTCACGTCCGTGAATTTCTGTTGAGTTTGGAAACCAAAACAAACTCAAATCCGGTTACTTAAGTACGCATACTTAAGTGTATTACTTTCTAAAATTGGTTTATTCGTGAACTTAAATATAGATAAACTAAGGAATGCATATTTGCAAACTGTGGCTATAAAGTTCATGAATCGATTCGAGTGAATCAAAACCGATTTTGCTTCGATTGTGTCTTGTATACTTATATGAGATCTAAGCAATTGAACAACTCTCTAACTAGTTCTTTTGAGTCATTTGAACTAGTTAAGGTGAAGATGAATAAGGTTGATATGAAAGTGCTCATATGGCTAACCATTTGGTTAACTACTGTTGAACCAACGACTTGTACACGTTTAGGTACGGTTACACAAACCTAAATGACGTATATTTCATTTGTGTGTAACAAGCTAAGTTCGATCTAACGGTTGAAAGATGTTAGCTTGAATCTAATCAGGTTTTCATCTAACGGTGAAAATTGAATTCTTTGTTACCAAGGTAACTTAGATTGCAAACCCTGATTTGAAGACTATATAAAGGAGAACTCTAGCAACTGGGAAAGTTAATCCACACACCTCCTGTGTGATACTAGTTGTATAAGCTAGAGTCGATTCTCCTTTAACCTTAGGTTTCTACCGAGACCCTGTAGGTTAACGACTTGAAGACTTCATTGGGATTTTTAAGCCTGACCCAACTATTTTCTCTGTAGTTGCGTGATCTGATCTTGCTATTTCTATCGTATTTGAGTACAATCGTAAGATTGGCTTGAGATTAATTTCTCCAATAGGAAAGATAGAAAAGTAGTCACAAACATCTTCGTCTCATCGTTTGTGATTCCACAATATCTTGTTTCGCTAGTCGATTAAGATTATTATGAGGTGATTGATAATTCTAGGTTGTTCTTCGGGAATATAAGTCCGGATTATCAATTGGTTCCTGTTCACCTTGATTTATCAAAAGATGGAACAAAACTCGTAAGTTTTTCTGTGGGAGATTGATTTATCTATTTCTGTAGACTTTTTTGTGTGATACAGATTTTTTTATTAAAGTCTTCGACTTTGGGTCGTAGCAACTCTTAGTTGTGGGTGAGATCAGCTAAGGGAATCAAGTGCGTACTATCCTGCTGGGATCAGAGACGTAAGGAGCGCAAGTGTACCTTGGATCAGTATTAGATTGATTGGGGTTCAACTATAGTCCATACCGAAGTTAGTTTGTAGTAGGCTAGTGTCTGTAGCGGCTTAATACAGTGTGTGTTCAATCTGGACTAGGTCCCGGGGGTTTTCTGCATTTGCGGTTTCCTCGTTAACAAAACTTGTGATGTCTGTGTTATTTCTTTTCCGCATTATATTTTGTTATATAATTGAAATATCACAAGTTGTGCGTTCAATCAATCAATTGGTAAATCCGACCTTTGGTTTTTGATTGAAATTGATCGATACTTGAACATTGGTTTTTGGTACCGTTCAAGTTAATTTCTCTTGTATTCAATTAGACTCGCAGATTTCTATTTGCTTGAGTAAGGATTGAATCGAGAAATTGAGATATAACTCTTTGATATACTTTTTATTAAGATTGAGTCTGACTATCTAGTTGATTCTCTTAAAAGTATATTGGAGTTAGTCCATACAGATTGCTAAGCGAATTATTGGGTGAGGTTGTTGTACCCCCACTTTTTCACTTTTTTCCAGCCGGGTTTGGAACAGTTGATAATGGATGTTATGATAAACATGAGGCAAATAAGCAAGACAATAAATCATCCTTGATTTGTTTTGTGGAAGTGCAAGTCATGTTCAAAGTAAGTGTTGGAGATTCAAGAGGAACAACAAAACAATTGCCAAACTTCAGAATGACATGCAAAGAATGAATCTGGCTCTGAGTATTCAACAGAGTTCTCCTGATAACCAGAAGAAATAAATAAAAAACAGATTCAGACGAGGTAAGAAATCTGTCCATACAACAATCCTTAATAAGTCACCCTGTGATAAAAGATGTGAGCATTTGGCTCACTCCGTCACTATCTAATACTAGTGACGTTTGCATCCTTATCTTTAGCTTGAGAAAATAAGGATTGCATCAAGGTTGTTCAAGTTTTGTATATTTGGTAATTTCTTATTTTTCCGTTAAGAAAATATCTTCTTGTTAAGAATAGATAAAGGATCATGAACCGTACAAGACTTGTTCAAAGTTCTTATAGGGTTTGGTTGTCCGTAAGTCTATTTATATTCATTTGTGATCAAAATGCCCTTCACTTCTCTTTTCTTTGAAAGATACAGTTTTATGGCTCCTGTTACTAGAGGCACCATAAAAAGGGATGCAGTTGAGGCAGTTAATGTGTTTTTTTTGTTTGAAGGAATCCCTTCCTCAAGGAAGAAGAATGAGAGATCTACAAATGATGAAGGTTCTTTCTCTAACTACGTCTTGTATGTTTGTCATTTTGATAATAACTTTAGAGGTATGGTGAAGGATTTCATCAACAAAAGAAATGATTTAAAATCTCGAATCATTTTCTCTTTAGAAAAGATAACTCACTATGAACATATGTTGTCTCTAACAAAGAACATCTTGTGTGGACTAAAAAGAGAACTTAGTGAGTTGATTGATATTTCTGAAGATTTGGAGGAATTGAACGATCCCATAATCAATGGGTTTTTCAATAATGAGAAGGAATTCTCAGTAGATGCTCTGAGAAAGCTCTACGATGTCTAGGAAACTTCTTATGAGAATTTATTCTTGTGTTTTAAGAAGGATAACTAGGGTTTGGAATAGCAATTATTATGAGTACACATAGCTATTTCCAACATTTTTCATCTTGCAATGTTTTTAGATTTATTTATTTAAATTCTAAAGTTTATTTGGAAGATGATTTTGCAGTATTAATCTTTATGGTTTCATATATTGCAACTTGTTATGGGATATGTGTGTTTGCGTCCGTGAACTATGATTGCCCTATATATGTCAAAAGTTAAGTCTTTCATATGTAATTATGCAAATATTGATAAAAGATTGAATGAACTTTTGACAAACAAAAGTTAAGCCTATTATGTCATTATGCAAATATTGATGGAAGATATGATAGACTTTTGTTTACAAAGATTAAGTCTATTGTATGTCTCTATACAAATAGTGATGAAAGATAAAATGAATCTTTGTTTATTCTGAAGTATTGGTCTTCCCTGATCCACATCTTTGTGTAAATACTGTGCGACTCCGTAAGTTCTCTTATGTGAGAATTTCCGATTAAATTAATCATGGGTTCTCTTGTGGTTAATTTAATTGAGTATTTTGGATACAAATTCATGTTTCATGTGATTTGTTAATGTCCAAAGAAATCCTTCTTTTCTTGTAAAAGTAAGGTCGCTCTTGTTGTTCTTTTGAGAATTACATTTTATGTGGGAGATTTATTAATTGAACTTATGCTTAATTACCAAATCTTTGTGGGGAGTGCGGCTGTGGAATATTATAGGAGTTATCTTGTATCTTTATAAACTCCTTGATGAATGCATTTAGCTTCGGCTATATGATGGCATCTAAATAAGTTGATATGTTGTTCTCTTTTGGTCATGAAGTATCTCTATGGAAATTTCATTAGGATCCCACTAATTTTCATACCTTTGCCAATTTTTATTGACAAAAGGGGAAAGAATTAATGTGTAGTTCACACTACAAATACATATGGTTTACGGATCATTATGTAAAGGGGAGTGGTTTTCATGTGAGATGAAATATTAACTAAGGAGGAGTGATACATATCACCATAGTATTGTTGTCAAAGTTGTGATACAATTGAACTTTAATGCTGTGTAATAATACTATGACACTGTATAACAATGATTGGGAGCAACTGTTTTCTCATTGTTATAGCTAGGGATCTTCAACAACTATGATGCTGAGTTGAACACGTTTGGAATCATTGGAGTACTTGGAAGTGACGAAGATTTCGAGTAATGTTGAAGAACCAAGGAGATCAAGCATTTGGATGAGAAGCTACAAAGTTTATTTATTTTGTAATCCATATGTATTGATGGTTTTGTCACTAAAATTGACAAATGGGGAGATTGTTAGAGCACTGCTCGGTCGAACTTGCAAGAATTGCTATCTCAAGCTTGTTGTCAAGTTTAGTTGCCAAAACTATAAGTCTTGATTTCTAGTCTACTTATAGCTAAGTCTCGGATTAGGATAGAAAGTGTAGTTGAGCTTTAGACTTCACGGCATTCATCGATTGAAGACAAAGAACTACTAAGGGGAGCTTGTGGAAGTTCATCAACAAAAGGTATGTGGAGACTTGAACTCATCTATCACTCAAAAGTCTATCTACTTTATCTCTTATTTTGAGACAAAAGTCGTATAACTATATAGACTTCTATTATGCACATTTGATATTTCGAGCTGAGTTTAACTCGCTTACATATATCTCGAAATATGTTTTGGTAAGCTTTCGCTTCAACCAAGTTCATCTTATACTCTTGACGAAAGTCAAAAGATGATCATATGAAAATTTCCTTGTAACATCTTGTTTGATGTAGACTCAGAATGTTTCGTATTGATTATGTCAATCACTTGAAAATGGCTTTGATGCTAATAGTTTGTGAAAACAACTATTATCATCATCTAAGAATGTTTCAATGATTGAAATAGAGTTTTGAACAAATGGATTTAAGCATACTATGTGTACTTACATATATGTAATCCATGTCCGGGAACCATGGTATGCATACTCGTATGCGTACTTGTTGGTTTGAGGAAATCATGAACCTGGTATGCAAACCGGTACGCGTACTGGCGTAAGGTTCAGGTCCGAGAATTTTTGCTGAGTTTGGATATTGATTCGGTATGCGTACCAGTTCGCGTATTGGCGAAACCCAAACTTGGTTCGTCTATTTAGGTACACATACCCGTACGCATACCTAAGTAGATGATGTTCTAAAATCGGTTTGTTCATGAACTAATACATTTATATAATAAGGAATGAAATCTTTTGCAAATCGTGGCTATAATGTTCATGACTTGGTTCGAGTGAATCAAAATCGATTTTGCTTCAATTGTGTCTTTTATACTTCTATGAGAATATAAACAATTGAACAACTCTAGAACTAGTTTCATTTGAGTCATTTGAACTAGTTATGGTTAAGATGAATAAGGTTGATATGAAAGTGTTCATATTGCTAACCTCGATCAACTATTGTTGAGCCAAAAAGATGTACACGTTTAGTGTAACAGCCCGTGTTTTTAGCATGGCGCATGCTAAA
Source organism: Papaver atlanticum (assembly GCA_023531105.1). Lineage (NCBI taxonomy): Eukaryota > Viridiplantae > Streptophyta > Magnoliopsida > Ranunculales > Papaveraceae > Papaver > Papaver atlanticum. The sequence continues at coordinate 3,417,964 of JAJJMB010005545.1, read as the reverse complement.
AGGTGCGCCATGGACCGAGATGAAGCTTCATCCAAAGCTTCCGTTGCGTAGGAAAAGCAACATTTGCCCCTGGCCAATGCATTGACGATGAACAACCATCACGGCTGAACATCGAGTCTGAAATGGACAGCCAACATGGCTGAACATTAGGTTGGCAGTGAACAGCCAACATGGCTGAACATCGGGTTGGCAGTGGACATCTAACATGGCCGGCTATTCAGAAATATATGGCAACGGCCATGATTAGTAAAAATGGGAGTTGATGAATGATTTTTGGTCCCCCAATTTAAGTTGTAAAAATGTCAAGTTAACATATATAGGGAGAGGTACTTGGTTGAAGGTGCATATACGGACCATGCACCAAGTAAGCTTCATAGCTTAGCCGGAACAGTGTAAATGATTTCTAAACCTCATATATAGTTACGTAGACTTTCCATTAGAGCATCTTAAGCATCGGCATTACTATGCCATACCACGGACTGGATGATGCTTATTTCTTATGCATTTTGACGGAACGTCCTATACGGACTAGGCCATTACTACTATTTGCTTGGTCACGGCCTTGCAAACGAGTTCACTTAAGCTTCTGTCCCTTCGTGGATGAACTACGGTATGTGCTTGATCCCTTTAGATTAGGGAAGAGTACGTAGGCAGCCGCAATGAGTTGCAGCGTTGCCGGTCCAGCACGTTGGCCCCTCATATCATATAAGCTTGGTAGCTCGATGCAAGAGATGATTGTGGCCAAACTAAATGAGGTAAGTTGCATTCCACTCCTTGGATGCTCATACTTCCTATCAAGCTACATATAGTTGGTAAGAGAAGCCAGTGATGCATGCAAGAATGCGTTGGCCTTGGCCTTATGGCCTTATACCCTTTTGCGGAAAAGGGTAAGTTTGGAACGGTGTGGAAGCTAAGTTAGCTGCATCATGCTGTACAAGCATGCTTGCAAGGTAAAATTGACGTGCATTTTCCTAGCTTAAAGGCCCGGATCGTAGCATCATCAAGGCGCACCGGGGGAGTTATGGCCTTCGCGCTAGGCGTAATTTTATGGTCCGTCACAGTTGGTATCAGAGCAAGTTATGAGAAAACTCTAGGGACTGTGCGGAGTGGACTCGTCAAACGAGTATTGTTTCCTCATAAAGGAAATAAAGTTTGAGGGTATGCCAACTTTTGCGCGGAAATTGGCAACTGGCCGACTATTCTCTCTTTTGGCAATTGTCCATTTTTTATGTTGGCAACTGGTTGACTGTTCTTTGTTTTTGGCAATTGGCCACATTTTCGGTGTTGGCAATCCGCCGACTATTATTTCTATTGGCAATTGGCCGACTATTATCTGTTTTGGCAACTAGCCATTTTTGGTGCTGGCAATTGGCCGTTTCTGACATTGGCAACTGGCCGACTATTACTTTAAGGATTCCTGAGTGGTGGTATGGGATGCCCCTTAGGAAACCTGTTTGAGATATCGTTTGGCAACTGGCCGACTATTCTCTCTTTTGGCAACTGGCCGACTATTCTCTCTTTTGGCAA
>JAJJMB010005545.1:3365864-3416427 GCA_023531105.1 Papaver atlanticum | reverse complement strand
GGATGCCCCTTAGGAAACCTGTTTGAGATATCGTTTGGCAACTGGCCAACCCGATATTCTTGGTAACGTGTGGGCACTTTTGGATCCCTGGGCAGGCGGTATGGGACGTTTGCTCAGAAGGTCTAAATTGATGTTCATGACGACCTGAAGAAGCGTGATTTCTGAGCATCTGGTATGGGACTTTTTCTCAGTAATCAAAAATCTAAAAAAATTTGTCCACAATAGCTTTTGTTTTGAATTTCGGGGACGAAATTCTTTAAAGGGGTGAATATTATAACACCCTGTGTTTTTAGCATGGCGAATGCTAAAAGGTGCGCCATGACCCGAGATGAAGCTTCATCCAAAGCTTCCGTTGCATAGGAAAAGCAACATTGGCCCTTGGCAAATGCTTTGATGATGAACAACCATCACGGCTGAACATCGGGTTGGAAGTGGACAACCAACATGGATGAACATTGGGTTGGCAGTGAACATCCAACATGGCTGAACATCGGGTTGGCAGTGGACAGCCAACATGGCCGGCTATTCAGAAATATATGGCAACGACCATGATTAGTAAAAATGGGAGTTGATGAATGATTTTTGGTCCCCCAATTTAAGTTGTAAAAATGTCAAATTAACATATATAGGGAGGGGTACTTGGTTGAAGGTGCATATACGGACCATGCACCAAGTAAGCTTCATAGCTTAGTCGGAACAGTGTAAATGATTTCTAAGACTCATTTATAGTTACGTAGACTTTCCAATGGAGACTCTTAAGTATCGGCATTACTATGCCATGCCACGGACTGGATGATGCTTATTTCTTATGCATTTTGACGGAATGGCCTATACGGACTAGGCCATTACTACTATTTGCTTGGTCACGGCCTCGCAAACGAGTTGGCTTAAGCTTCTGTCCCTTCGTGGATGAACTACGATCTGTGCTTGATCCCTTTAGAGTAGGGAATGGTACGTGGGTAGCCGCAATGAGTTGCAGCATTGCCAGTCCAGCACGTTGGCCCCTCATATCATCTAAGGTAGGTAGCTCGATGCAAGAGATGATTGTGGCCAACTTGATGAGGTAAGTTGCATTCCACTCATTGGATGCTCATACTTCCTATCAAGCTATACAGAGTTGGTAAGAGAAGCCAGTGATGCATGCAAGAATGCGTTGGCCTTGGCCTTATGGCCTTATACCCTTTTGAGGACAAGGGTAAGTTTGGAACGGTGTGGAAGCTAAGTTAGCTGCATCATGCTGTACAGGCATGCTTGCAAGGGAAAATGGACGTGCATTTTCTTAGCTTAAAGGCCCGGATCGTAGCATCATCAAGGCGCACCGGGGGAGTTATGTCCTTCGCGCCCTGACGTGCTAGGCTTAATTTTCCGGTTCGTCACATTTACGTACGGTTACTCATATCTAAATGAAGGTACATTTCATTTGTGTATAACAAGCTTAGTTCGATCTAACTATTGAAAGATATTAGATTGAGTCTAATCAGGTTTTCATCTAACGGTGAATATTGAATACTTTGTTACCAAGGTAACATTGATTGCAAACCCTGGTTTGAAGACTATATAAAGGGGAACTCTATCAACTGGGAAACCTAATCCCCATACCTTCTGTGTGATATTAGTTGCGACTAGAGTCGATTCTCCTTTAACCTTAGGTTTTTCACGAAACCTTGTAGGTTAACGACTGAAAGACTTCATTGGGATTGTGAAGCCAGACCTCACTATTTTCTCTGTAGTTGCTTGATCTTATCTTGCATCTTCTATCGTATTGAGTACTATCTTCTTTAAGATTGGCTCGAGGTTTATTCTCCAATAGGAAAGATAAAAAGTATTTACAAACATCTTCGGCTCGTCGTTTGTGATTCCACAATATCTTGTTTCGCTACCATACGATTAAGATTATTGTGAGGTGATTGATATTTCTAGGCTGTTCTTCAGGAATATAAGTCCGGTATATCAATTGGTTCTTGTTCACCTTGATTTATCAAATGACAGAACAAAACTCATAAGTTTATCTATGGGAGACAGATTTATCTATACAATAGACTTTTCTGTGTGAGACAGATTTGTCTATCAAGTCTTCGACTTTGGGTCGTAGCAACTCTTAGTTATGGGTGAGATCAGCTAAGGGAATCAAGTGCATAGAATCCTACTGGGATTCAGAGACATAAGGAGCGCACTGTACCTTGATCAGTGTGAGATTGATTATGGCTCAACTACATTCCATTCCGAAGTAAACTTGTAGTAGGCAAGTGTCTGTAGCGGCTTAATACAGTGTGGTGTTCAAATCTGGACTAGGTCCCGGGGGTTTTCTGCATTTGCGGTTTCCTCGTTAACAAAATTTCTGGTGTCTGTGTTATTTGTTTTCCGCATTATATTTGTTATATAATAAAAATATCACAGGTTGTGCGTAGTTCAATCAATTAGAGAATCCAACCCTTGGTTGTTGATTATATTGATTGACACTTGAACATTGGTCTTTGGTACCGTTCAAGTTGTTTCACATAATAATCAGGCTCACGGATTTCTATCTGTTTGATTTGCTGATTACATTGTGAAACAGAGATATAACTCTTGGATATATTTCCATTGATTGAGTCTGACTATCTAGTTGATTCTCTTGGAATTATATTGGAGTTTGTCCATACAGATTGCTAAGAGAAATATTGGGTGTGGTTGTTAGACCCCCGCTTTTTCAATTGGCTCAATACAGTTAACCGAAGTTAGCCATATGAACACTTTTCTCTTAACCTTGTTCATCTTAACACTTCTAGATCAATTGATAATCAAATGAATCTAATTGTGTTACTCATAGAGTTGTTCAATTGTTTATATTCTCATAAAAGTATACAAGACACAATTGAAGCAAAATCGGTTTGATTCAAAAGAATCAGTTCATGAACATTTTAGCCAAGGTTTGCAAAGATTGCATTCCTTAATTTATAAATGTATTTGTTCATAAGTATGAAATCATACTTAACCGATTTAAGAACTTGAATCACTTAAGTTTGCAAACGGGTACGCGAACTTAAGTTTCGGACATTGGTCACAAGCCGACAGTTTGCAAATGGGCACGCAAACTTTAGCTCCAGACCGAACTCAGTTGAAACCATTTGCGAACGGGTACGCAAACTTGGTTCCCGAACTTCAACAGTTAAATCAGTTTGCGAACGGGTATGCAAAATTAAGTACCCTGACTTAAACAGTTGAATAAGTTTGCGAACGGGTATGCAAGCTTCCGATCCTGAATTCCGTCAAAATAGTTCATACACTAAGTACACAAACCGTAATGTATCCAGACATGGGTTTTAGCTCTTAACTCCCATTTTAATCATTGAAACATCCTTTGAAGACGGGAATAGCTGTCTAACACAAACTATTAGCTTCAAAGCAATTTTAAAGTGATCGAATGATCAATACGAAATATTCCGAGCCTACATCAAATGACTGTCTCACATAAATCATGTAGGATGTTACCAGGTGATTTTCATATGATCATCTTTTGAATTTTGTCAAGAATAATGATGAACGTGGTTAAAGCAAAAAGCTTTCCAACACATATTTCGAGAAAGATATAAGCGAGTTAAACTCAGCTCGAAATATCAAATGTTTATAATGTAAAGTCTATATAGCTATACGACTTTTGTCTCAATAGGAGATAGAATAGAAATAGACTTCTGAGTGATAGATAAGTTCAAGTATCCACATACCTTTTGTTGGTGAAGTTCCACAAGCTCTCCTTAGTAGTTCTTCGTCTTAAATCGATGAACGCCGTGAAGTCTAAAGATCAACTGAACATTCTATCCTAATCCGAGACATAGCTATAAGTAGACTAGAAATCAATACTTATAGTTTTAACAACTAAACTTGACAAACAAGCTTGAGATATCAACGCTTGCGAGTTCGACCGAGCAGTGCTCTAACACTTTTTTTTAGAACGTCAATACGAAAGCTCCATTCGATACGATCGAAATCTTTGGACATATCATATTTTCAGACCCATAAAGTGGTCTTTGCTTTTATTATTTCTGATAGCGTGGAAGATCTCATGATTTATAAGAATATTATCATAAAAGAGTCTTTGTTTGACAACGGAAGATTAATAGGGAGAGATCAGTCTATCAAGAAGAGGTTTTATCATGTTCGCTAAAACTTTTGAGATAATCTTATAGGAGATGTTGCAGAGACTTATAGGATGACAATCACTAGAAGTTTGGGGATGTATTACCTTTGGAATAAGGGATATGAAGGTTTAGTTGAGTTGAGTTAACATATAGCCACTAGATAAGAAGGCATGTGCAGTTCTGAGCACACCAGGACCAACCAAAGTCCAATTTTTTGGGTAAAAGCAAGACGGAAAGTTATCAGGCCCCGAACTGGAGTTTGGAGGCATACCAAAAAGAGCATTTCTAACTTTAACTTCATTGTGTGGGAAGGGGGGAAATAAAGATAGCATTCTCAGTAGAGGTTATGAGAGTGATAACCAAATCTATGATATCATGGTTTGATCTTCCCTCAATCCATTGGTTATTATGATCATAAGTCCCCTTTATTTTCTTTTTTCTCTGTCTATTAATAGCATTTTGACGGAAAAAGCCAAAGTACTTGAAAGGTTTGTGATAACTAAGGGGAGGGATATTCGTATTAAGTATGATTGGGAAATGATCAAAACCTACATTATTTAGATGTCTAAGGGAGACATTAGGAAATAGGGTTCTCCACGCTCCACTGCTCAGACCCCTGTCAAGCCTCTCTTCAATAAGATTGAGACCATATTGTTTGTTGGACCAGGTGAAAAGAAATCATAAGAAGTGTAGATGACAAAATATAACACCTAATAGAACTGACGGCTGGAAGTTCATTGAGCTCCGAGCGAAGAAAGAGCAAAGGTCGAGTCAAAGTGATAAGTTTTCATATTGAGTACGAGCTGAAGTTAATGAGTCAATCGAAAATGAGAACGAGACAACTAATATCTTGACATGTGCAAGACATGAGTTATAGAGCAAGAAGCAAATACAAGGCCAAAGCTGTCAGAGTCGAGACCTGGAGATTGAGATGATGAAGATCACATGTAGAGCTATTAACTTCCTGACGAAGTAAAAGTCTAAGTGGATCATGACATCACTTCCAGGCATATGCGGGTGGTCCCCATTGGACATATCTTTAGCGTGCCTCATACGGAATGTAAATAAGTGTACATAACCCCAACAAGGGTCACCTTGTAATCCGAGACGTATTATTGAATCTAACTTGATCAATAAAGATTATCTTTTCTCTGTTTCTCTCTCCTACTTTCCTTCAGTACTCAACTGTCATTACCGACCTAGAGATAACTCGGTAATCACCAATTTGGACCATGAACTAATCAATCCACAGATGAAGATCGATAATCAGATCAAGTCAGGAAATAGATTCAGACTGATAACCAGATCATAATCTTGTGTAGGTACGTATTTCAATCGAATAGGAAAATATGCATCTTAATTGGCACCGACTAGGCTGCATCATAATTTTAATTTTTTAAACAATAATATTAGATTATATCATAATTTGGGTGCATAATGATCCTTAATTTGGGATAAAAATGAATTTTCTATGAAATATTGCATAAAAATATGGTAATCTCGATCTAGAATGATGAATATGAATGTTATTACTGATTTTGCATGCTTAATATCTCCATATGCATCTTAATCGCATCAAAATATCGAGTATCAACATGCATTCATGATCATATAATCTTTAGCATTATCTCCATATAAATCTATCTTATATATAAATGTTTTTATCCAAATTTTCTCCGTTAAATCATTTGCATCAAGCATATTATATCATCTCATCTTGATCTGCATTAGATCCATATAGATCCATCTGCATTTCATCATTTATCTCAAAATAGAGCATTAATTAGCTAAATATGATGATAATTAACTTCTTTATCTTAATATTCATAATATTATCATGTTGAATGGCATATAATATCTCTTCTAGCTTAAAATTTCATGAAATTGCGTTAAATTTGATATATCTATAACAGACCTTTGCCGATCTAATCTTTATTATTTTTATCTTACATGCTAATGATATAGGTTTAAGTTGATTAATTAATCTTGCATCTCTTAAGCATAATATCTTCATTTGTCGTAACTTTAACCGACACAACTTTGATGAAAATTATGGATTTAGAAGTTTCCATATCTAGATAGAAGTATTTTTTTTAAGAGACGAAAATCAAAAGTTTCTATCGACAAAGAATATGTCACTCTCTAAATCTGGTGGAACATCGATTACCTGAGATGGAAATGCATAAAATATGCATGATTTGTCAGCACGAAATGCTTCATTTGTGAATCTTTCTCTTTTGGGAAAAAAATTGATCTCATATCTAAAAGATCGAATAACAACCGTCAGATCTGAAGCCTCATGTGGTGAATGTATTTTGTGTTGAACAAAAAAATATGATAAAACCAACACCAAGAAGAGTTTTACCACCTCGACCTGGAGTAAACTAACCAGGTTGAGAAACTACCTCTACATCTCATGTCATCCAATATGTGACTACTCCTGCTATACAAAAATATCCACCAGGTAGAGTAAACTCACCAGCACGGCCTCGACCTGAGAAAATAACACCCCGAGGTGAAACATCTGCAACGCCATCAACTGTATACCAGATGGTAATCTAGTTACTGTTTTGGTTGGACCAGTGGTTGCACCATAACAAAAGCGAGTAAATCTTCCAAGAGATCCTCTAATCACAACCACAACAATTGTGTAGATACCACATGATATGTTCTAAGAGATGTTCAAGTCAATCTCATCTTTGACTGAGAGAGTCAATCAAATGACTCCACTAGTACGGACTATCAGTTCCAGTTATTATTGTACCTCAATCATCTCCAGCGGTGAACATATGTCACCAACCAACTGTATCTTCGCTGAGTAACTAGCAAGAGCAACTGAGACAACAACTTAGAAATTACAGCTCGATAGTAAATCAACATTTATCTACCTCCAGAGGTGAAACCTCAGAGCCAAGTCAAATTATTACTTTAAACACGGTCCACAAACAAAGGAGTTTATTAGATTAAACATAAGAGCCTTTGTCAACAACTCATCATAATCTTGTAGCAAGATTGATTAGAATGGTTACCAAACATATTCTTCCTTTGATGTTTGGAATACGATCCAAAGGACTTGCTATTCACGTGCGTGAATCTAGAATTCGAAGGCGCGGGGATACCGAGGGAACTAAGTAGCTAAGGGTAGTCTGCTTGGTCTCAACTATACGAAGTTGTTATTAGATTTTGTATAGCGTTTTAATTATGAGAGTATTCAAAACTGGACTAGGTTCCGGGGGGTTTCTGCATTTACGATTTCCTCGTTAACAAAATTTTGTTGTGCCTTTTACTTTGTTTTCCGCATTATAATTGTTAATTATAATTAAGTAAATTACACAAGTACGTTAACTCCGTAATACTTAATAGTGATCCTATAAAGTTTCTGTTATTACCGAACCTATTATCAAGTACACACTTTGTTGTCGTATCGTCTCGATCTTGTATCCATAATCAATCACACAAGTGATCTTGTTGTTGTATTGTCTCGATCTCGTATCCATAGACGATCACACGAAGTGTGAACGAATTGTCGTATTGTCTCGACTATGTCCATAGACAATCACATTCGGTAGAGGACTTATAGGTTGAAACAAAAATATTGTGGTGTACTTGGGTACCCTCGTCTTTTCAGAAAGTGTAAGTAGGGTCAGCTCTGGGCCTGTTGATCAGCAATTTAAACCCATATTCTTTTTCTTTAAACATTCTCAAGCATAAACAAACTAGGTGCAATCAAAGTTTCAAAAACCGTTAGTCAATCAAATCAAATAGAAAACTAATAATACTGCAATTATCTAGTTTTCCACCAACGGTACTCGTAGAGCTTCTTGATCCCACAGTCTTTAAACGAGCGGTCGTAAGAGATTTCACCTAATTAGGATAATTTCCTCTCCAAATAGATGGCTCCACCAGAAACAACAAGAAATGAAGTTTGCATGGCTCTTAGGATAGTTTGCTAGAAATGAAAGCTTAGGTATTTATAGTCCAAGGATGTTTGGACACCAAGGAATTTCTAAAACCGAAAATATACCCAAATATGCAATAAATTCCCAAATTCGGTTTTCGTAATTCCAATAAATGTTGGTCCAATATTTTTCGAAATCTCTCATAGAAAATCTCCAATTAGTAAATGCACATTACTAATTTTTATTCACTAGAGCTATGCATTAATTGCTGGTAATTAAAGCATATAAAACCAAAAACCTTAATTAAAGATTCTCAATTTATTTCGACACAGGATCACCTTGAGTACCAAGAAATATCTATGAACAATAAATAATAATAGTTACTGCTCTTGTTCAAAGTATGTTGACATCTTTTCACTGCAAATCCTTATTTCATATTTACATGGATTTGCTTCTAAGAATCGGTTCTACAAAACTTCATAACAAGTTTAGAATTGGTTTGCCAGTATTCCAAGACTACTATGTGAATTGTTATACCAAGTCACAATGGTTAGTTGTGATCGGTCTTACCAAGACACATACATGGGTTCAGATCGGTTATACCAATCACTAGGATCGGTTCTACCTAAACATGATACCTACATGTGATCGGTCACACCATTCACTAGGATCGGTTACACCAATTACAAGGATCGGTTCAATTTACACATGGTATCTACTTGTGATCGGTCATAACCCCTAACTAATAGGTCCATACTAAACCTTAATTAAATTGGCCTAACTAAAACAAATAGTCTAAAGGTCGCCCAAACGAGCAGTTGGATTAATTGGCTAGCAGTTGGCGAATCCAGTTCACGAACTGGGGTCAACTGTGTTCCGGAGTCTAGTAAGGTTGGCGGACTCCGTTCACGAACCGTAGCATCCTGACTCATGAATAAGCCCTATAGTTGGCGAACCGTTGTACCAACTGTCTCGACAATGTTTAACAGATACTCAAAGACTTCTTATTTTAATATATTTAACATTGCTAAAACTCTCTTAAACACTTCTAAGACTTCATTGATTTATTAAATACGTATGTGTTTGAATCATGATTAATTTATTAGGTGTTTAAATGAACAGCAAGTAGCTTTTAGTTATTTTGCTAACTTGCCAAACCGAGCAGTCATTATACACGGTTCAGTAACCGAACCTACGTGTATAGTCTTTTATTGTAGTTTGAATACCTATTTAGTTTGCTTGATTCTCAAGATATCTTAGCTTGAATTCTAAGCTAACTATAAATAGAGCATCTCTGCCAAATGGGAAAATCAATCCCTAACACTTTGTGTCCTAGTTGATTCTAGAGTCGCCTCTATTGACCTTTTAGGTTTATGACTAAAAAGATTTCGTTTGGGGAATCGTGAAGCTAGGTACGAATATCGAGGTTTTCGTAATCTCTTTCAAGAAAGATAGATAGTAAATTAGTAATCACAAAATTCTCTTCGTCTCAGATTTTGTGATTCCTCAAGATAGATATCTAAAGACTGATCTTAATTAATATTCCGACGATTGTTCTTGAGAGGTGGTTAAGAGCGTAGGTTGCTCTTTGTGAGTCATAAGTTCCGGATTTGTGAGGTTTGCTAGCTTGCTATTGTAAACATATTTTCACACCCTGATCTTTGATCTAAACGGAAATCAAATAGGCTAATCTGTAGAGGCAGATTGGTATCAAAAGTCTTCACTTCGGCTGAAGCAACTCTTAGGCTGTAAAGGACGAATCAAGTGCGTAGAACTTTGTGAGTTTCAAGAGATGTAAGGAGCACTATTGTAACTAAATCATTTAGAGGGTGGATTCAGTCTCAATAACATTAAATTCCAAAGTTTGATAGTAGGCTAGTGTCTGTAGCGTCTTAATACAGTGTTGTATTCAATTTGGACGAGGTCCCGGGGTTAAACTGCTATTACAGTTGTCTCGTTAACAAAATTTCTGGTGTCTTGTGTTTTTCCTTTTCCGCATTATATTGTTTATCTTTATAATTTGATTTACACAGGTTTATACGTATTCAATCTAAGTAGATAAGTCTGTTTAATTGTAATTGATTACGAGACTAGTTTCTTGTAGAATTCGTATCTTGAAAGATAGATAACAAGTTTAATCACTTGGCAGAATTCCGATTGAATTATTTGGATACGACTAGATTGATCTTGGATATTGATTTTTGATATCGTCCAAGTACTCTGCTTAACAATCAGGTCTATATACATATTGATTGATAGAGGTTGAGATATTAACTATATACATATTGTCAAGGATCATTAAGTTGGTCTACTTGCAATTGTGTTAAGTTTTCTCTATACAGGTTGCCGAACGAAAAAGTTGGGTGTATTTGGTATCCCATGCATTTTTAATTGGTATGAGAGCAGGAAAACACTGTTGACCTAATAAGTCCGTGTTTGTAGCGATCTGTATTATGGACAAGAGTGCAATCTCAATCAACGTACCACCATCTTTTGATGACACAAATCACTTATGGTAGAAAATTGCTATGCGTTCTTTCTTACAAGCTCATGATTTTCGGACATGGGTTCTTGTTGTAAGAGGATATAATGCTCCACTTGATAGAGAATGAACTACGGCTATTCCTATGACGATGAAGAAATCAAAGATGCTAAATGCAACTCTGATGGATTAAATATCATTATCCACGCCATAATCCAAGATCTTCAACATCAGGTGTCTAAGTGCATGAGATCTAAAGATGTTTGGGATATCTTAGAAACCGTATTTAAAGGGAATTCCGTAGAGAAAGAAGCCAGGCTTTAAAACCTAACTTTTGATCAGGAAAACCATCGTATGTCTGATGAAGACTCGTTTGAGGAATTTAATCATATATTGTCAAAAATTGTGAATGCTTGTTATTCATTAGGTAAGACTATTCCTGAAAAGGTTATTGTGATGAAAATTCTGATATCTTAACCAGCTCGATATGAGTCTAAGAAACATGCCATCACGGAAGGAAATGATCTTACTGCACTTTCCAGAAGTACTCTTGTTGGAAAGTTAAAGATCTTCGATCATGAACTGCAAACTAAAGTTGATAAAGCTATTGCATTTGAAGCATTCAAAAACATTGATATACTTGTTAATAGTGAAAGTGTGGGTTTCTCTAAGAAATGACCTTTTAACGAAATTTCAGATGAAGATCTTGAAAATTCGGTTTCTCTTATTACGTGACAGTTTAGAGATCTTATCAAAAAAGAGAGGAATAAACAGTTCTCAAGAGAACGTCCTCCATCATCAACCAAACCTCATGATCGTATTACTCCTTAAAATGATGATGATGAGGATATGCCTAAGTGCTTCAAGTGTAGAGGTTTTGGTCACTTTGCAAATGAGTGTGCATATCGACGAAAATATACTGGAAACAAGGGTTTAGATGCAACTCTTGATGAAGCTACTGATCGTTATAATTCAGAAGAAGAAGAAGAAGAAGAAGAATGCAATAGTCTAGCACTTATAGCTGAAACAACTCATATTGATGAGAGTAGTGATACTCATATTATTCTTGATAAACTGTTTGAAGATTCCTCATTTATAAATTTTGAGGATAATGGATTTTTCTTTGGAAAAACCTATTACTTATCTTCCAGAAACATCTCTGATGTGTCTGACAGCTGAGACTGAAAGTGTTCCCAATCCTCTTCTTAACCGTTTCTGTCCTTACTGTACTTCTGAAGGTCATGAACTTCAACAATGATTCAAGTACTAGAAGAAAGTAAGGTATGTCAATAAACTGCAACGGAGGGCGAGTGGTTTGACAAATGTGCTTAAATTCTTTCAAAATCCAAACCCAGCTAGGTATGTAACTCTGTTTCTCTTACTTCTTCTAAGAGTGTTATTCCTGAGGAAAAGGTTTCAAAAGGAAAGAATAGATCACGATCTAAGCGATCGAAAAAAATGGAAATTGACAAACTAGTACAGGTCCCAGGTGGTGAGCCTATTTGTTCTCACCCCAACACAAATTAATTATGTTGAAAAGGTGTCGTCTTGTCTCATGTGACCTGAAAAGAGACAAGGACATTGCACCTCCAAAGGGATTTGGGACAAACTTTTGTTTGTATATTGGAACTTATTACTTGAATTTCCATTTATTTTCATAGACTCAAGGTTATTCTTTGATATTTCATGTTTAAAACGAAAATAACATCAATTCATGTTGAGTTTTGTCCAGCTTTCTGGTTTTTGACTTGGTTTTAATAACCAAATGGTCGAAAAAAAGTTTCACTTCCATGAGGAAATTATTGAAATATTCAAAAGAATTATCTTTAAACTATAAATTTCTCTCTCTTCACACTATTTTTCAAGTAATAAGTATAAAGACTTACCCGTGCACAAACTTAAGAAAGGGTAAAATTGTATTTTGATTTTTTGGTTTGTTTTCTTTTGGTACGTGAACGAACTTTTCTGGCCGATCGGTTCATAAGCCATTATTATTTTTTCTATTTAAAACTCTTACTAGTTTTTCAAATACTTTAAAAGTGACTTGAAGATCTATATAATTGTGTTTACACAATTTTACATACTCAAGTTTGAGTTATGGTATCCTCAAGTATGATTTCTTCTGATGTACCTTCTCTACCTATGGTTGTTGCTACAACAAAAGTTGTTGATTTTATTGTTTTTAAGGAGAAATATTCACTTTTTAAGAGAAAAAGGAAGAACGTGAAGAAACCTAGGGCAAACTGCTCAAATCAGTAAAGGTTTACAAATATTCTTGAAGAGCTTAAAGAAGATCAAGATGGAAGTTCAAGGTGTTAAAATACCCTGTAGAAATCTTTGGAGACTCAAGAAGCTCTTTTCAAACAACAACCAAACATGTTTGAATGATCTAATACTCTTCTTCATAAACCTAACGTTCCAATGTATATTGATGATGAAGAGTTCAGGAATGATCAGACTTTCTTCAAAGATCTTTTCACTAGTTAACTCCTTGTAGGAATTTTGTTCTTATTGTTGAACTAGTTTTTGGAGTAGTTTTTATGTGTTACATTAGCTATTCCAAATATTATCATCTTGCATGGTTAAAGTTTATTAATTAAATTTTATTTTGGAAGATGACTAGCAATACCTAATCTTCATGGTTATATATATGTATTGCTTGTTTTGTGAGATTTATTCTTTGCTATCATTATTGGTGATTAGAACATATATCTCATAGGTTAAGCTCTTTCGCTCTTGCAAAAGAGGAGTAAACTATTTTGAGAATGACAATTTTGATCTTCATGGTTACACTTTTTGTGAATAAACTGCTACAGGATTCCATAAGATGTTCTTTATGGATCGACTAATCTCCTTGATTGTGTCACCACCAGGGAATAAGTGGTGAACTTTAATCTCTACGTTCGTACATGGTTAGAGAAGTTATAATTCTTATTTTGAGTCATATCGCACTAATTGTTCTCTTGTTCGTAACTGGAAAGAAGAATAGTTTATGTTGATGATTATTCTCACAAAAATATTATCTTAGTTCCTCTAACATTAAGATTGTTATTTTTAACTTATTTTTTCTTAACTAGGGTGAAGAAAGAAAAATATTGGATACATATTTAATTTGTTCGCAACTGGCCTATTAAATTTAAAGTCCAAGAAAATCCTTCTCTTGTGACTAGAGTAAGGTCGCTCATGTCGTTCTTTCGGGAATGACATAAATGGGGGAGAGTTCTTTTTGAACTTGTGCTTAATGGTAATATCTTTGTGGGAGTGCGGATGTGGAATTGGAGGAGATGCTTGTGCCTTATGTCCCCTTGACGCAAACCGAGATTTCTTGGTTGAGAACGTCTAAACTAAAGGTTGGTATGTGTTCTCTAGTCTTGAAACTCTTTTGATTAATTCATGATTATCCCGATTTTTCACCTTTGCCAATTTTGTTGACAAAAAGGAGGAGATTTATTAAGTAGTATCTTACTACATACATATGACTTTTTACGAAGCATCATGTAAGGGGGAGTGAATTATTATTTATAGGTTTTACCTATTTTGCAAAAGTAGTATGTATTGACCAAGGGGGAGAACATATCACATAGCTAGTATTGCTTCAAAATTATGATGCAATTGAATTTTTAGGAAGGTAACAATACTATGTTTTTGTATAACGGCTAATGAGTAGAGTGTGTTTACCTCATCCTATAAAAGCTCTAACGAGAATTCTGATAAGTTGTTATCGCTACGGATCTTCAACAACAAAGTGATGAACGAACACATGCAGAACATTAGAAGAACTTGAAGTACGAAGAATTCAAGACGTGTGTTGAATAACCAAGGAAATCAAGCTTAGTGGATTGAGTTGAAAAGTTTATTTATTGTATCTATATGTATTGAATAGTTTTGTCACTAAAATTGACAAAGGTGGAGATTGTTAGAGCATTTCTCGGTTGAACCCCACAAGTTTTTCTACCTCAAGCTTGTTGTTAATGTTAGGTGATCAAAATTGTATCTTGATTTCAACTCTACTAAGTCAATTTTCGAATAGGTTAGAATTGTGGTTGAGTATCAGAGATCACCCTTCAAGACTGAAGATCGACGAAGACATTTTGGAGAACTTATGTATCAGGTATGTGAAGACCGAACCATTTTATTTTACTCACTATATCATCATTCTATCTATTGAGACTATGTCGTATGACTTATAGTAGATTAACAAAGAAGATGTTTCTAGTCAAGCTTGTCTTGTGAAAAATCTCGAAATATGATTTAGCAATTGGAAGTTCAAAGGTCCTTAACAATATTAGTTCTATGAATTAATTTGTGGATCAATTGAAAATTGCCCATGCAAATGATTATATTAATTGGGAATGTTTCAAACATCAAAACAAAGAAATATTAACTTACTGAATCAGGGTAGGTTAGCGAACTCAGTTTGCAAACCATATATATCTGAGATTCAGAAATACAAGAAGGTTGGCAAACCATTTTGTAAACCACAAGTTCAGTTGGGAATAGTTCATGAACCTGGTTGGCGAACCGTGGTGAAATGGATTTTATATGTTGGATTAATTGGCTAGCAGTTGGCGAAACCATTTCACGAACTGTGGTCAACTGAGTTCCGGAGTCTAGTAGGGTTGGTGGACTCGGATCACGAACCGTAGCACCCTGACTCATGAACAAGCCCTACGGTTGGTGAACCGTTGTATCAACTGTCCCGATAATGTTTAACATATGCTCAAAGACTTATTATTTTAATATGTTTAGCATTGCTAGAACTCTCTTAAACACTTCTAAGATTTCATTGATTTATTAAACACGTATGTGTTTGAATCATGATTAATTTCTTAGGTGTTTAAATGAACATCAAGTAGCTTTTATTTCTTTGGCTAACTTGCCAAACCGAACAGTCATTATGCATGGTTCAGTAACCGAATCTTCGTGTATAGTCTTTTATTGTAGTTTGAAGACCTATTTAGTTTGCTTGATTCTCAAGTTATCTTAGCTTGAATTCTAAGATAAACTGGTCTTTGAAAACTATAAATAGAGCATCTCTGCCAAATGGGAAAATCAATCCCTGACACTTTGTATCCTAGTTGATTCTAGAGTCGCCTCTATTGACCTTTTAGGTCTATAGCTAAAAAGACTTCGTTTGGGGAATCGTGAAGCCAGGTCTGATTATCTTTACCTTGATAGTTCGTGAATCCTGATCTTGCTTTTTTGTTATCGAGGTTTTCGTAATCTCTTTCAGACAAGATAAATAGTAATCACAAAGTTTCTTCGTCCCAGATTTTGTGATTCCTCAAGATAAATATCTGAAGACTGATCTTAGTTGATATTTCGACGATTGTTCTTGAGAGGTGGTTAATAATCTAGGTTGCTCTTCATGAGTCGTAAGTTACGGATTTGTGAAGTTTGCTAGTTTGCTATTTGCTAGAGCACTGCTCGTTCGAACTCGCAAGCGTTGCTATCTCAATCTTGTTGTCAAGTTTAGTTGCCAAAACTATAAGTCTTGATTTCTAGTCTATTATAGCTAAGTCTCGGACTAGGATAGAAAGTGTAGTTGAGCTCTAGACTCCACGGCGATCATCATACAAAGACGAAGAACTACTCAAGGAACTGGTGGAACTTCATCTACTAAAAGGTATGTGGAGACTTGAACTTATCTATCACTCAAAAAAGTCTATCTACTCTATCTCCTATCTTGAGACAAAATTCGTATTACTATATAGACTTCGATTATACACATTTGCTATTTCGAGTCGAGTTTATCTCGCTTATCTTTTTCTCGAAATATGTGTTGGTAAGCTTTCTCTTTGGCTAAGTTCATCTTTACAAGTGACGAAAGTCATGTTGGTTATTTCAATATCTTGAAAATTGCTTTGTTGAAAAATAGTGTGTGAATAACCTCTATTTAACATCCTCTAAGAATGTTTCAATGATTGAAATGAGAGTTTAGAACATGTAACCATCCTTGGATATAAGCATGTAATGTGTTCGCGCATTAGTGTATAAGTCCAAAACCGTGAACCAAATGTATGCATACTTGTGTGTGTACTAAATGGTTGATGGAGACTGGGTAAGTATGCGTACCCGTACGCATACTGGCGGAAGTTCACGTCCGTGAATTTCTGCTGAGTTTGGAAATCAAAACCAACTCAATCCGGTTACCTAAGTATGCATACCCGTATGCATACTGGCGGAGAGTTCACGTCCGTGAATTTTTGCTGAGTTTGGAAACCAAAACAAATTCAAATCTGGTTACTTAAGTACGCATACCCGTACGCATACTTAAGTGTGTTACTTTCTAAAATTGGTTTATTCGTGAACTTAAATATATATAAACTAAGGAATGCATATTTGCAAACCGTGGCTATAAAGTTCATGAATCGATTCGAGTGAATCAAAACCGATTTTGCTTCGATTGTGTCTTGTATACTTCTATGAGATCTAAGCAATTGAACAACTCTCTAACTAGTTCTTTTGAGTAATTTGAACTAGTTAAGGTGAAGATGAATAAGGTTGATATGAAAGTGCTCATATGGCTAACCATTTGGTTAACTACTGTTGAACCAACGAATTGTACACGTTTAGGTACGGTTACACAAACCTAAATGACGTATATTTCATTTGTGTATAACAAGCTAAGTTCGATCTAACGGTTGAAAGATATTAGCTTGAATCTAATCAGGTTTTCATCTAACGGTAAATATTGAATGCTTTGTTACCAAGGTAACATTGATTGCAAACCCTGATTTGAAGACTATATAAAGGAGAACTCTAGCAACTGGGAAAATTAATCCCCACACCTCCTGTGTGATACTAGTTGTATAACCTAGAGTCAATTCTCCCTTAACCTTAGGTTTCCACCGAGACCCTGTAGGTTAACGACTTGAAGACTTCATTGGGATTGTGAAGCCAGACCCAACTATTTTCTTTGTAGTTGCGTAATCTGATCTTGCTGTTTCTATCGTATTTGAGTACAATCGTAAGATTGGCTTGAGATTAATTTCTCCGATAGGCAAGATAGAAAAGTAGTCACAAACATCTTCGTCTCATCGTTTGTGATTCCACAATATCTTGTTTCGCTAGTCGATTAAGATTGTTGTGGGGTGATTGATAATTCTAGGATGTTCTTCGGGAATATAAGTCCGGGTTATCAATTGGTTCCTGTTCACCTTGATTTATCAAAAGACGGAACAAAACTCGTAGGTATTTCTGTGGGAGACAGATTTATCTATTTCTGTAGACTTTTCTGTGTGATACAGATTTGTTTATTAAAGTCTTCGACTTTGGGTCGTAGCAACTCTTAGTTGTGGATGAGATCAGCTAAGGGAATCAAGTGCGTAGTATCCTGCTGGGATCAGAGACATAAGGAGCACAAGTGTACCTTGGATCAGTGTGAGATTGATTGGGGTTCAACTACAGTCCAGACCGAAGTTATTTTGTAGTAGGCTAGTGTCTGTAGCGGCTTAATACAGTGTGTGTTCAATCTGGACTAGGTCCCGGGGGTTTTCTGCATTTGTGGTTTCCTCGTTAACAAAACTTCTGGTGTCTGTGTTATTTCTTTTCCGCATTATATTTTGTTATATAATTGAAATATCACAGGTTGTGCGTTGAATCAATCAATTGGTAAATCCGACCTTTGGTTGTTGATTGATACTTGAACATTAGTCTTTGGTACCGTACAAGTTAATTTCTCTTGTATTCAATTAGACTCGTAGATTTCTATTTGCTTGAGTAAGGATTGAATCGAGAAATTGAGATATAACTCTTTGATATACTTTTTATTGAGATTGAGTCTGACTGTCTAGTTGATTCTCTTAAAAGTATATTGGAGTTAGTCCATACAGATTGCTAAGCGAATTATTGGGTGAGGTTGTTGTACCCGCAAACATATTTCCACACCTTGATCTTTGATCTAAACGATAATCAAATATGCTTATCTGTTAGAGGCAGATTGGTATCAAAAGTCTTCACTTTGGCTGAAGCAACTCTTAGGCTGTAAAGGACGAATCAAGTGCGTAGAACTTTGCGAGGTTCAAGAGACGTAAGGAGCGCGATTGTAACTAAATTGCTTGGAGGGTGGATTCGGTCTCAACTACATTCCAGCTCAAAGTATGATAGTAGGCTAGTGTCTGTAGCGGATTAATACAGTGTGGTATTCAATTCGGACGAGGTACTGGGGTTAAACTGCTATTACAGTTTCCTCGTTAACAAAATTTCTCGTGTCTTGTTTTTTTTTCTTCCTTTTCCACATTATATTGTTTATCTTTATAATTGTATTTACACAGGTTTGTACGTATTCAATTTAAGTAGATAAGTTCGCTTAATTGTAATCGATTACGAGACTAGTTTCTTGT
Source organism: Papaver atlanticum (assembly GCA_023531105.1). Lineage (NCBI taxonomy): Eukaryota > Viridiplantae > Streptophyta > Magnoliopsida > Ranunculales > Papaveraceae > Papaver > Papaver atlanticum. Next base: position 3,397,583 of record JAJJMB010005545.1, on the reverse strand, counting down.
AGAATTCGTATCTTGAAAGATAGATAATGAGTTTAATCACTTGGCAGAATTCCGATTGAATTATTTGGATACGACTAAATTGATCTTGGATATTGATTTTTGAGATCGTCCAAGTACTCTGCTTAACAATCAGGTTCACGTACCTTGTGTCTATATACATACTGATTGAGTAGAGGTTGAGATATTAACTCTATACATATTGTCAAGGGTCATTAAGTTGGTCTACTTGCAATTGTATTAAGTTTTTTCTATACAGGTTGCCGAATAAAATTATTGGGTGTATTTGGTATCCCCTGCATTTTCAGGTTGGGTGCATAGGAACACTGTGAAGGCATAACTTGAGGATCGGAATACAAGCCAACCCAAATCAATTGCCAAAAAAAGTTCAGATGATGCTTCCTTTTGCCATTGTATGAACTATTTGATTATAAAGGAATAAGAGGATCAAGGCTAAAAAAAGGGTTGGTCAAAAGAAATAATATGATTTTTAGATTGACCACTCTCAATCATCTGATTTTTAACTGGGAAGCAATCAAATAAAAGGATCTAATTGGGTTGTACTGTCTAGATTTGGACTTGAACAGTTGGGTTCAAGTTTGTAAGTTTACATAAAGTTTTTCTTCAATAAGTTTACAGTAATCATATTTTGTTTTCATCATCCCCCAATTGGGCGTTCATGATTTCTCCGTGGAAACTCTTATTTGTATAGTGTTATTAATGGATAACTAAAATTATTGATATTAATTACTTATATGGTTTTTTAATCTCATTTTTTGTTTTACAGACTAAACTCATAAATGAAAATCAGACAAATAATAACCATATAAAAACTTATTAAGCTATTATACAGTCGTATTAACAGTATTACAAAAGTGACTAATATTATAGAGGCATTTCGATAGCTAAAAGAATTAAGCTTTAGAATGTTAAGGTGTTTGGATGCATCTTAGGATACAACTTTTCAATTTTTATAAGTAATAATATTATCATAATATAGATTTGAAAATAATTTCTAACATAAAATGAGTTATTCAAAAAATTTCTTTTATTTTATGATATTTACTTTTGAGAAAAATCAGAAACACTTTTACTCATAGTATCAAAACACTCTCTTTTAAATCAAAAAAGGTTAGACGATGTCACATATACCAAATTACCTAAACACCCATTGCTATAGCTGGGTTATATTATGGTGGTGACCCCATCCCCCTTTATCGCGTGACATTCATTTTTTAAGATTCGTAGGCCTTTCCTAGGCCTTTCTTAGTTAGATTATCCTCGGGCTGACTTACCGACCGACTGACTATTTATCCCCTAGTTGGCTCCATAAAGTGACGCCATCTGATCAGTAAATGACGTCATTTTCTAGACCAGCACCAAATCTGACACGTTAAACCAAAGTAAATTGTCTAGATTAGATTAGATTAGATTAGATTTTATAACATCTCAGAAGAGTATTGGAGATGCGGTTCTAGACAGGGAAAGAGGAAAAGAGAAGAAGAAGAACCCTAAATAAAAAAACCAGAGATGCCGAAGAAGATGGGAACGAACAGCAAAGCTGAAGCAGCTAGGGCAAAAAAAGCCCAAACTGAATCAGAAAAGAAAGAAAAAGAAACTCGCGAGAAAGAAGAAAAATATTGGAAAGAAGCAGAAGGATCAAAACCTAAAGCAGCAAAGAAAAGAGATGAAGAAGCAGAGAAAAAAGCTGAAGCCGCTGCAAGAAAAGCTGAAATCAAGAGATTAGCAGAGTTAGAAGAAAAAGAATTAGAAAAAGCTGCGAAAAAACCAGACAAAAAAGCTAATAGAGTTTCAATACCTGTACCGAAAGTCACTGAAGCTGAATTGCAGAAGCGTCGTGAAGAAGAACAAATTCAGATCGCAAAGAAGAATGAAGAAAATAAGAAGAAACAAAATCGTATGGCTGATGAAGAAGAATATGAAAAGATGATTCTTGTTTCGAATACGAATCGAGATGATTCGGTTATTGAAGCTCGTTCTGTTGAAGATGCTCTTGCTAGAATGACTGTTGCTGATAATCTTCCTGCTGATCGTCATCCTGAGAAACGGCTTAAAGCTACCTTCAAGGTATTTTTAATTAAAATTAGTTTCTTAAGTCGAATTTGTGTTGCCCTTTGGGGAAATTTTGAATTTATCGTGTTGATTGTCAAAAATTTGATGCCTTGATACCATTAGCCTTTAGTATTCACCAATTGATGAAAAATATTGTTCTAATTATCTTAGGGAAGGTTCAATTTTTCCAGGAAAAAATGGGTTCTTTTTGCCATATATGTTAGAGTCTTGAATCCCATTCCCATCGCTAGACTCCTATGCAAACAAAATTTGTTTTCCAACACCAATTTTAATCTGGTACAAGAAAGGGTGTTTCAGAAGATTGAAACTGAAACTATGTTGGAAATTCTTCAATTTCCCCCTTCTGGAGGCAATAGAGTGGAATGCATTTGGTGGTAGGTTCAAAACTGGCTGGTAGAAACTATATCGATGACCACATAGAAGGATTATAATTGTAGGATGAAGGTTCCTAAGTAGTACACTGGTCATTCGGTTTCTTGCAAGTGATGTGTAGGTAAACATAGACTGATTGACCAACCAATTCTCATCAAACAATCTAGGAGTTGGATATTGTTACTCAAGTTTCTTAGAGCATGTCTAATCTTTCTTCACTTACTTCAATCGAGTTGCGTTGAAGAGATTTGCTAGGATAGTAGCCAATTGCCTTTTGGAAGAATAAGAGCTGGTCTAGATCCTTTTGAATATGTTTGCTCGCTTTTGTAGGTTCATCGGTTGAGTCTTTTTTTTCTGTGTGTGTGTGTTTGCTTTAGGATTCTCCTTCGACGTTCAGTAAGTTATTTAACTGGTAACAATTTCTAAAAACGAGATTTTTAAAGATCCTATTTTTAAAATACATATTCCCAGAGCTAGAAATTTTGAGCAAGTTTTTCAAAGTACTTGAGAAGTGTGGGTACATAAAATCCTTCAGGGTAGTCATTCTGTTTCGCAGTAGTCATTCTGTTTTGCAATGTGACGCGCACGCGCTAATAGATTGGCTAAAGGAGGTGATTTGAATGTGTGAGAATGTTAAAATTCTGCCACCTTTTTGCCCTTATACAATTTAAAAAATACTGCAAACTACTGCCTACTGCCGCAGCTGTTATCTTTCTAATAAATTAAGGCATTTTCCTTAATTCACAGTATCCACTAATTTTCTTCCTGATACCATGGGGAGCCTAAGATTCGTTTCTTTAGGAACATGCTCATCAATTTCTTGTGACGCTTTTGTTTTTCTCTTTCTAAGTAGAGGTGTATACGTCGTCGTCTTGTTAATCTATGTACATGAATCTAGTAAATTAAGCACTACGCTTTTTTGCATTCATATCCTGTTTAATATATCTGATATGCATAATCTTGTATAGGCTTTCGAAGAAGCAGAACTTCCCCTACTGAAGGCAGAGAAACCAGGTCTCACTCACACTCAGTACAAAGACTTGATATGGAAGTCATGGAAAAAGTCTCCAGACAATCCTCTTAACCAGGTAAATGATCTGAGAATTGTTTCTGATGTCTTCATTGCTTCTGCGAGTTAGTCATTGAATTTGCAATCTATCACAAACATAGACTAGAAGTAGATATGATACACATATTTGATTATCTTCCTTCTATTTTTCTTCAACTCATGAGCATTACATAAATATAACCACTGGGATACAGACGAAGATGAATACCAAGTCCATGTTAGGCAATAGGCAGTCACAATATGAGGATTATGATGATGAAAAGGAGGAGCATTAATCTTAAGCTCAATTTTTCCTCATTTCCAGTCTGACTTGTCTGGTATGTTGTGCTTGCAGGTTGCGGAGTGATCGCACTGGACACAGGCCAGTGTTTTCCCTCTATTTGTTGTCTTCACAAGGGAAACTTATTTGGGTTCTCGCCCTCTAGGAATTGGGACTTTATATTTACAGTTGATCCATAATTTAAGTCCTGAGAGAAAAAAGTTATGCATAAATACTTAGTGCTTGGGTGTTTCTAATGGAATAAAAGAATGAAGTGTTGCCTGCGGTATGCCAGTAATCTAGATATGTTATTTGGCATTGGTGTGGTTCTGTTTCGTGGTTTTCTAACAACATTGTATCATGATTCATGAAGATCAATTTTCAATTCTAGTCCATTTCACTGCAGAGATGTTATTTTCCTTGCCATACAGAATTGGAGTTCTTATATGAAAGAGAAAATTCATTCTTCAATCAATTTAGATATCAAGTTTATTCCTCTCAAAAGGGAAAGATCATATCCGGATTACAATGCTGGTACATAGTTCTTTTTTAGGCAAATACAAATACAAACAAAGACATAAAACATGAAAACATACTCACCAACGAGTAGAGAAAAACGGGCACATAAAGCAAGAACGAGCTTATGAACTTAAGTTACTCAGCATCATCTATATTGTTTCTACTTAGCAACAACATTGATCTTCATGCCTGCAGAGCAGTGTCCTGTGATGCCACAGATGAAGTAATTATTTCCTTTTGTCAGTTTAAACTTATCATTTCCTGTCCACAATGCCTTTGCTGATTCCCTTTTAGTAGCCTTGCAACTTCTATATCCAAATTTACTTACGCGAAGGGTGTTGTGTGTTCCAACAGGATACTTAAAAACTGTATCATTAAAATTCATGTGCACAAACGAAAGTTAGCATCAACTACAGCTGATCAAAAAGATTAAAAAAATAATCAAAATAGAGAGTTACGAGTTGATAGATATTAAGTTACCAAGTACATCTCCTGCAGAGAATTTTCTGCTAGTACACCATTTGCTGTATGAAGAAAAACCCCATTGCTTAGTGAAACCAACTACGTGGACCTTCGATGCATTGGCAATGGAGATTGATGACAATCCAACAAGGATGAGGCTGATCAGCAAGAATTTGCATACTAGAGGTGTTCTCAGGGCGCCCATATTGGTTGCTTTTTTCTGCACTAGGTTCTAAGATAGAATGCTACGTGCTGTGTGTATTCATGTTCAAGAAAGAATTCGTATTTATAGGAGATTTTCGAATAATGTAGGGTAAGTTGACTTGTTAATTCTGTTATTAATATTACTACTAGCACTAATTTAAATTTTAAAATTTGTTAGTACTAAGCACGTCTAGGTTCTTGGTATATGGTCATTTTACTCACTACGACCATGTGCCGTGCACAAGTTTTGATATTGCAGATGATTTTTCTTGTATCTGACAGAGTATTGCATTAATTAGGGAGATTATTGCCCAATTATTTTGATTAGTTCAATACAAGTGTATTAAGCTGATCAATTATCGATAAACAGACAAGATTAACACTAAATGCGCGTTTGGTTGGCAGAATTGGCAACCCAAGAATTCATTTACACTGTTATCAGGCCAATTCACCAATGACCTAATTGGTTTACCTCTGATCGTGGTATTCAATTGCAGAAACGTTATTTTTCTTGTTTTTTTTTGTAGAGGCTGGTGTCCGCTTGCTTAGTAAAGAACTTGATGCAGATTTTGAGCCACACAACAGTTTCCTAACTAGTAATTCTTAATTCCGATTTTGTGCCGACATGTAAATTTTTTCACGTCACACAAATTTGGATTTTGGAGCCGTGGGACAATTATTGCGACTTACTTGGTTTGGGGATTGACAAAATTCTACTATCCGTGCCATATTTGTTGTGGCCTGTGGGACGTTTCTATTTTTTAATTATTTTGAAATTCGATCTTCATGGATGTTAAACATCAGTTGCATTGGCAAGTTTTCCGATCAAGAAACTTGAGTTGATTGATCCAACAACCACTCACATAATTTGCAGAAGCATCTGGGACGCTGACCCCTGTGAAAAATAATTCACTGATGCTAACAAAACAAAACATCTACTTTTTGTGTTCATTTTTGAGCTTTTATGGTGCAAGCTTCTGAAGCATTGGGGGGGGCCGGGGGGGGGCTTTGCGCCTTGGAAGGCAAAAAGAATGCTGGAATTAATTTGGTCACATAGACACATTCTGCAAGACAATTTGGTTATTTATTGGCATGTCATGGTGGAAGCGGGGGTTTGTACAGAAGTACAAACTGCAAGCAAAACAAATACAGAAAATAAGATGAAGTGGCATTCTGAGAACTAAAAATGGGACATGCAACAATCAAGTTTGAGTTTATATAATATTCTCTACCCCAAAAGAAAACATCTACAGAATTACAGTATTTGTCTACAAGATTTCCTCAACAACAGTCACATTTTAGGTTGTTGGTTTACATAATTCACGACTGCATTGGCAGACTGATGAGCAAATACTTTTTGTCTCAGCTGCACGTAAGGGTACGTAATAAATGACAGAAAGTGAGCAGGTTTGGAAAAAGAAAGGATTTCATACCACACTTGGTTGTTCTCATCCATTTCGATCGAGAACCGTTCCTCCCCTGACTACGGCATTTGAACAAACAAATCAAGAATACAAGAAATTAGATGAGTGACAAAGATGAACCTTTTTGCAGAAAACATGCTGAAAATGAAAGGAGAAGAACAAGATAGACTTTTGGGATATATCTTAAGCATATTGTTCAAAAAGACAGACAGAAAGCATATGCAAAACGAAGTGTGGGTTCATTTGAAATAGCCTCACATAGTGGTGAAAGATAATAAGATTGGGGTGGAATGCACGGAGCAAGGGACAAAGAAGGTTCACTAAATTCTTAACATTTTATTGCCTTTACCAAATCCAATCAATTGCCACCAAATACATACAGATGCCAGGTGAAAGAATTCTATTCAGTATCAGGTAGAGTACTCAAAGCCTCAAACTACAAACAACAACCAAGTGGATCAGCTCATGCATCAATTAAGATAAGAAATCCTAATTAGCCTACTGAATTGACGATATATTCTGTTCTCACATCTCCAACCTAAGGAAACTAACATCAAACCGTACTATTAAACAGTTAAGACCAGGATTGTTCCTACTGGATACTGAAGCTGTATCTTCGAGGATGCATATATCTGAGCTATAAATTTCTTTAGTCAAACAGATAACTGAATAGTTGGGTAAAAATGTGAATAAGATTGTCTCAGTTCTCAAATCAAATAAAACCCTGATTACAGTGTCTAGTGGGGGGACTAGGGGTAACCAAGGTACTAAAAGGATACTCAATTCAGGTGTTAGCTTAACAACTAAAAGCTCCAATGTTTTAGTTCTAAGAAAGTCCATCATATGCCTTGACAAACTATGAGTAAAAGAACACTAACCAACAAGTGACCTTGAAGGGTTCCACTCCCGAACCCAAAAGATGCATTGAGCTTCTCCTTATTAGGATTTTTGACATCAGTAACATAAGCCACTTGTAGCGGCATTGCTATCCATGGGAGAATTTCCTTGGCACAAACACAGAACTTTGACCCTATTTCAATTGGTGTACTAGGATCAACCATTGCCCAATTCAATGCAAAATGTCTGCAATAAAATGTCCAAACAAATTGTTGCTTATGAACGAAAGTAATTTTTGGTATTTCCTTGGTGATCACTGAAAAGAATTGTAAGTAAATAACTAAATAAATACCTCCATGTTAGGAGAGCATTTTTGCCCCTTTCATAGGTGTTGAGACCAGAACCAACTAAAGTACGAGAGTGGTTGAGGAAGAAACCCTCGTTTGAAAGCTCTATATCATTTCGAAGAGATGAAAGTGATTTTGCAGAAGCTCCTCTATATTTAGACTCATAGTTGAATTTCCCTCCTGACCTGGTTTTAAGATTTCAGTAAAAATATTCATAAAAATCATCCTGAAAAATAATAATTAGAGCTTACTGTTCAATCCAAGAAGAAGATTTAGGGTTTACTTTTCGATGCAAGCTTTCTGCTGATCAGAACTCGGCCGTTGCCTGAACAGAAATACCATTTCCTTCCACTCTCAGTCAGTCCCTCCTCACTCAGGAGTAGGATGTTTGACTGTTTGAGATGTTCTTTTCAGTGGACCAAAAAAAAAACATACTTTGGTAAACCGGTACCGAGTCATAACTCAAGAGTCAAGTGACTCACTGGATGGCCATTGCCTTTTCAGTGGGTCAACAAACACTTTTGCATTTTAGGCACTTGTCTCAAGACTCTCAACAACAATGCCGCGTTTCACTTTTGCCAACTGTGAACAGCTTCAGTTCGGCTAAAATCAAAAGGTTAGGAACACCGAACCCTGAAATTTCCTGCTCTTGATCTTAGAGTGTCTGAACTGTACTCCTCTAAAACACTACTATATAACCATGATGCTGCAACCATTACAAATATATCAGATTCATAACGTTTTGAGCAATTACAATCTTCATTTCATCAATGGCTTCTTTTTCTTCCGTTGTTTTATTTCTATCTCTGGTCTCTCTAATGGCCAGTACCTTCGAGCTAACAACTGCTGCTGCTAATTTTAATCAAGATATTGATATCACATGGGGTGATGGTCGTGGTAAGATACTTGATGATGGTCAGCTACTTACACTTTCTCTTGATAAAGCTTCTGGTTCTGGTTTTCAATCCAAGAATGAATATTTATTTGGCAAGGTTGACATGCAGCTCAAGCTTGTGCCTGGTAACTCAGCTGGCACTGTCACTGCCTACTATGTAAGCATACTGCAACCACAACCTTTAAGATATCACCATCATTTTCCTAATTTTGCTGATTGTTACGAGTCTTATGACCAATGTGTTTTCAAGCTTTATTAACATCTTTTGAGATGCTTTATTATGCAGTTATCTTCACAAGGACCGACACATGATGAAATCGATTTCGAGTTCTTGGGAAATCTGAGTGGGGATCCTTACACTCTGCACACCAATGTGTTCAGTCAAGGAAAAGGGAACAAAGAGCAACAATTCCATCTGTGGTTTGACCCCACTGCCGACTTCCACACATACTCCAAATCCAAATCCAAATCCAAAGTCTTTTCCGGTAGCAAGTACCGGGTCGACTAGAGAATATCTCTTAAAAATATAACATAGTTTTTACGCCGGTCTGTCAAGCCTTGCACAACGGCAAGCAAAATACTTGACGCTACCCGCGCCGCGATTGTTTATGGACCAGGTGGTAAGTAATCACCGTTTTATGGGATTACGAATTCTCGACCATTAATGAGGATATGCTTACACCATGTCCCTGTTGCAGAAGCTACGGGGTGTTTCCCCTTCACAATCCTGCCAACTGCAGCGCTACAGGGGATTCCCCCCTTCACAATCTGCAGGGTTGTCTTTACGTGTTCGATAATTGAGTGGCAAAGAAATTGACGAAGAATACAGAAATTGACGAAGAATACAGAAAAGGGGTTTGTTAGTCTTCGTACCTGAAACCTACCTCTTCCACGCGTATCGCCGCCCTCCATGTCTGTCTGTCCAACGCCTGCTCTGTTGAGAGATTTCGATTGCTCATGTCCTTCTTTACGCACTCATCCCAAGTTAGCTTCGGTCGGCCTCTGCGTTGCATCCTTCCTTCCGCGCGCCTAATGCGACCTACTCGCACTGGAGCATCATGCGGTCTTCGCTGGAGATGCCCAAACCAGCGCAGCCGATGCTGGGCGAGCATCTCCTTGATTGGCGCTACCATAAGTTTCTTACTTATGTACTCATTCCTGATACGGTCATGCCTCGTATGTCCGCATGCCCACCTCAGCATCCGCATCTCGGTACTCTTCAGCTTCAAAGTGTCCCGATTGTTCGTCGCCCAACATTCCGCACCATATAGCATGGTAGGCCTGATCACTGTTTTGTAAAACTTACCTTTAAGCTTTAGCGGAACTTTTCGGTCACAGAGGACGCCAGAAGCCAGACGCCATTTCCCCCAGCCAGATTGAGTTCGATGTCGAATATCCTCCTCGATTCCCCCATCACTTTGGAGCCACGATCCCAGGTAGCGAAAGGATTCTTTCCTTGGTAAAGGTTGTCCATCCAGCAGAATGTCCCCTTCAACTGTCCCGGAGTCGCTGAGATCGCACTTCAAATACTCGGTTTTGGTTCTACTAAGTTTGAAGCCCTTCGATTCTAGAGTGTGGTGCCACAATTCAAGTTTTTCCTGTACATCTTTCTTTGATTCGCCGATAAGCGCCACATCGTCTGCAAATAGCATGCACCAAGGGATCTCACCTTGAATGTCTCTTGTAACTTGATCTAGCACTAAATCGAAAATATATGGGCTTAAGGCTGATCCATGGTGTAACCCTATCCTAATCGAGAAATCGCTTGATACTCCGCCGCTCGTCCGGACACCGGTAACTGCACCCTCGTACATATCCTTGATTAAGTTTATGTACTTCGGTGATACCTTCTTCTGATCGAGAGCCCACCATATTACTTCACGTGGTATTTTGTCGTAAGCCTTCTCTAGGTCAATGAAGACCATGTGCAGGTCCCGCTTTTGCTCCCTGTATCTTTCCATAAGTTGTCTAACCAGGAAAATTGCCTCCGTGGTCGATCTTCCCGGCATAAATCCAAATTGGTTTGGTGAGACGCTGGTTTGTCTTCGTAACCGCCGATCGATGACGCGTTCCCACAGCTTTAGTGTATGACTCATCAGTTTGATTCCCCTATAATTAGAGCAGTTCTGAATGTCTCCCTTGTTTTTAAATATCGGGACGATCACGCTTCGACGCCACTCGTCCGGCATTCGGTTTGACCGGAAGATGTTATTGAATAACTTGGTCAGCCAAGTTATCCCATCATCTCCCAGGCATTTCCACACCTCAATCGGGATTGCATCCGGGGCAAGGCCTTCCCTAATTTGGTCCCTTTCAAGGCCTCCTTGACTTCACTCTCGTGGATGTTACCGACCCTTACCTCCTCGAACGATTCCACATTCTCGGCAACGCCCTCAATGGTGGAGGGTGGTGTATCGCTTTCTGCATTGAAAAGATTGTCGAAGTAGTCTTTCCAACGATCCCTGATTTCTGCGTCCTCCACCAGTACTCGGTCGTCTGAAGCCTTAATACATTTTACCTGTACAAGGTCACGAGTCTTCCGTTCGCGCAACCGTGCAATCATGTATATGTATTGTTCTCCTTCTCTAGTGTCTAGTTTACGGTAAAAATCCTCAAAAGCCCGACCCTTTGCCACACTTACCGCTCGTTTCGCCCGACTTTTCGCCAGCTTGTAATTCCGTTGATTTTCATCGGTTCAAATGCTTAGAGCTTCCGGAAACAATCTTTCTTGTGTCTGATTGCTTGTTGCACTTCCTCTGACCACCACCAGGATTCTTTTGGGTCCCGCTTACCACTTCCTGTTGCCTGTCCCAACACTTCCACTGCTAGCTGTCGAATCCGGCCAACAGTTTCTTTCCACATTTGATCTGGTACACCATCCTCGCAGAGCACACCTTCCGAGAGCACTTTTTCTTTGAATGTCCGCGCGGTATCTTCCTTGAGGTTCCACCACTTAGTTCTTGGTGTGTTAGCAGTTCTCTTCCGCTGGTAGCGAGTCTTGATATAGAAGTCCGCTACTTAGAGTTTATGTTGGGTCACAACGTCGTCTCCTAGTAAAACCCTGCAATCGAAGCATTCCGTCCTATCATCCTTCCTAGCTAGGATATAGTCGATTTGAGTCTCGTGCTGACGGCTTTTATAAGTGATCAAATGCGAATTTATCTAGATAGTGTTTGCGATGAAGAGATCGTATGCCCCTACAAAATTCAGAAAATCCTCCCCCCTTGGTTCAAGGTGCCGAACCCAAATCCACCATGTACCATCCTCACATACTCCATCCTCTGTAATTCCCAAAGAATTATATACGTCTATTACAGCTCAAATTCTGCACTTTTCATGTACATGTGTATATTGCTGAAATGTGTGCTGTATGTTGAACCTCAATGAACTTCTCTCGTTTCTTCAGCTTCTCAGTGGATGATACTCCAATAAGAGAATTCAAGAACTCTGAATCAATTGGTGTTCCTTTCCCAATGAACCAGCCTATGAGGATCTACTCCAGTTTATGGAATGCGGATGATTGGGCAACAAGAGGCGACCTCGTCAAGACTGGCTGGTCCCATGCACCCTTCACCGCCTCCTACCGTAATTACAACGCTGATGCATGTGTTTCATCTTCATCAAGTTCCTCTCCTTGTGGTTCTCAACCTTCACTATCCAGCAACAATGCTTGGTTCTCACAAGAATTGGATTCAACGGCTCATGAAAACATGAAATCGGTTCAGAAGAATTACATGATCTATAACTACTGCACTGACACAGAGCGATTTCCACAGGGTATGCCTGCAGAATGTGCCACCACAAATCTTTCATAGATACAGAGGGAACAAAGACTGCCATAAGCAAATTAATTCTTTTATTCATTCCCATTTTTGTTGGACACAGTTAAACAGGGATGATTCATTGTAGTACCCTGAAATGTAATGTGATGATATGATACAGTATGCAGAAACAACATCATACATATGAATGTACCCTTTTTTTGGCAGGAAGCCTGTTAATCTAGAAATGAAACATGGAAGGCAATGGATGATTTTACAAAATTCTTTGTAAAGTTAAGCACGTATAGATATCATTGTCAACGAAGAAAGTGATACATTTAAGTTGACAAATGATTCGGATAAGCTCCTATTAATTCTTAAAAAAAAAAAAAAATACCAAATCTACCATGGCATCTCTTAGAACTGAAAGTAAACTAAAGCTGAGGGATGGCCACCTTCAGTTAAAACAGTCCATCTTCACATCTGTAACATCAAGCTGCAGTATCTCAGCTCTGCATTTCAATATTGAACCAAGACTGTTGTAGCAACACAAACAAAGAGAAAAGTTCATTAGCATCTGATTACTTACTCGAATATAAATTAAGAAAGCAAAAAAAAAAATTAATTACTTTGGATAAGTACGCCCCAGATCACCATGCACGAATTCTTTGATATATGTTCCTGCCTGCACTAGGAAGACACGCCATTAGAGGTCAAATGATACATTTTACCGTTGCAATGTAAATGTATAAAAATAAAGGCAATTAGGCACCTCAGTACATAGATGCAATAGAAAATACTGCTGACTTCCGACCATTCGCTCAATCTTCATCCTGATATGACAAACAAAATTTTAAGAATAGGCAAACAACTTTAGAGACACAACGAATAATATGCCAGGAGCGGTGGCTCATACCAGTGGATAATCTTTTCACGATCCAATGGACTTCGACGATGAAGCACCCTGACTGGGGTTTTCTGCAGAATACACTATAAACAACAAGAGAAACAAATCTTTCAGAACGAAGAGGCTACGGTTGTGTTTGAAATTGGCGAGACACACTAGTATTGTAGAAGATGATTTTACATAGACTACGAAGCTATATAAGAACAATTCAAAGCAACACATTGGGAGAGGTAAAGGACGGAATAGTGTCTGATCATTAGGAGAGAAAAAGCACATATTGACAGTTTTTTTCTTCACAACATTACATTTACATGTGAGTAAGTTTGCATCGATGTTTACCATGTCCATAAGTGAAGTTATCGTCTGAAGGTCCTCATCTTCCAGCGGACGAGAAATCCACACTAGTGCTGCATATTGCTTCTGCATAAAAAAAAGGACTGTAAATCTAAAGACTAAAAATTATTTAGTTTCATTACAACGAAATACAGTTTTGCTAAAACAACCATACGTATTAATAGCAATAGATGATGATAGAGCACAAAGATAACCTGTTTCTCTGTCTCTCCTTCACGCATCAAGGTCCACCCTTCGCTCCCCAAAACCTGAAGATTTCTCACTCTAACCTAAATCAATAAAAAGTAATTCATTACCGGTAGTTCAAAAGGAGACAGTAAGAGCAACAGAACCTCCAAAGGGGTACCACCATTCAATCTAATAAAACAACAATGTACTCACTAATTTTTCTCTTAGGCTGTTTATCTTTTCTTCCATTTCTCCAATAGACACTTCTGAGGGGACATGACGTGCATTTTGTATTTCAACAAGGAAAGGCCGACCAGAACCTAGCATACGAACCTGGCAGAGACAACATTAATTAGAAATGCCTCATACAAGCAATGTAAGCAGTAACGAGAACAGCTTTTGTAGTACATCAATATCTTCTCTACCAGCTGCATGAAACTTGTAGTTGTCGCCTCGACATATAGGAAGAATGTTGCCCCCAATTATCTCCTACATAACCAACAATAGATTTTCAAGTCGTCATAACCAAATAATATGTTTGTTTTAAATAATAAGAGCCACAAAAGATAGAATAAAACACACCTCAACAGATGCTTCTCCCTTTCTTTCATCGTCAATTAGCCAACGTGACTGACTCACATTTCTCGAGTACTACAGTACATAGAATAATGAGATGTATTAATTACATGCTGCACCTGGTACATAGTTATACTTACACATCTGAAGTTCAAATACAAGATCTGCCAAAAACGCACAAGTGTTTTTGTGGTTCTTACAAGATGTGGTCTCACTGTAACAATGAGACTATCACTTGTGGTGCTATACAAGTAGTGGTCTTAGTATACTCACTCACATAATAGGTGTAGTTGTTCAAGAAATTTGAGTACATTGGTAAAGCTACACCAGCATACCTTTAAGTACCGTCCACCAATATAAATAGGTGCTCTATTGCAAATAATCTCCAATTTGCATGGTTCGTTCACCTACAAAAGAACAACTTAGATGGATAAGACAGGAGGTTCCAGTTACAAAAACAAAACCAGCTGTCATTTGTACAGTCAAATTCAAATATTATCATCCATGTGAACTTAGGAACTCAGTAATTATTGAAATAGAAGAAAAATATTTTTTGATCCCCAATCATACATAATAGACAGCGTCTGCAAAATAACAATCACCTTCTCGGGAGGGGACTTAAATCGCTCACAGAATGCATGATCTTGCAAACGACTAAGAGATCTCTGAATTGCAGCATCTGTTTCGCCATTTGATTGTTCAGAACACTCAGCGCCACGTTTCACATTTGCCCCATCAGCATTGTCTACACTATTCTCTGTGCATCCAAATAATATATAAAAATGAACATGAAGTGAATACTCTAAACTTATGATACAGAAAAATTGACAGTAATCACAAGAAAGAAAACACGAAAGGTCTTGAGCCCTAACAACATCCTTTTTCAAGGACATAGCAGATTGAGATAAAGAAATAAGCCTAGCAAGAAAAAGGCTCAACAGAACAGTCTAGCACAAACTTCAGGAATCAGTATCAAGGGTGATCTAATCACAGACCTAATGGATTTTTTTCTCTCTCATCCAAATAGGTTCTCCTTTTTTCACAATGAAAACAGAAAAAATAGAATATTCATCACAAATAAAACTTGAAGGTATGCACTGATAGTTAAATTCATGATAGATAACATGCCTGTTTTCCTTCTCTTGCAATTCTGATCCCTCTCTACGAAACTCTCAAGATTCAGGGATGCTTTACTGTGGGTGTAATTTAGACGAATACGGGAAGATGAGCTGATCTCAGATTTAGCAGTCTGCATAACTTCAAATTTTAGGACAATTAGAGAAGATTCACGTGTTTTGTTTTGATCAAGCAAATTACGAGAAACGAAATTCTTAAAGGTTCTACACCTCTCTTATCTAGCCCTTATAATCGACTCTAGTGATCATGTAGGAAAGAAACCAAAGAAATGAAAATTTTCATACCAACAGGGTTTCAAGCGAACTTGTTATTGCCAATTTGAAGGCATCTTTCACAGTAAAATGCTCAGCATGAAACTTATCTTCAAACCAAATTTCAGATCCATACTTCTTTTTCAAATACAACCTAGAAAAGTACAGGACAAGTTATTTTAGCCACAAATTTTCAATAACTAAGCAACACAAAGCAGGTAAATCTTGTAAATAGAAGAATCTAAGGTCTTGAACAGAAAAAGCATCAAAAATTGAACAAAATATGGTTTCAAGGGAATAAGAAACCTTACCAAACAGAACACTCATTTGCCAAGATAATTGGTGGAATAGATACTTCAAGTGAAAAGCTATCAATCTCATGTCCCTCTTGCTTGATAAATTTCGCAATCTCTTCACTAACACTATTAATAAGCTCACCTTTCTCCAAATTTTGCTTCTCCTTAATAAAACTAAATTGCAAAATCCCTAAACAAATACTACAAAATTCAGATTCCTGAGGTGAATGTAGTCCCTTTGAATGTTCATCAACATCAGAACCATTAGATTTCTGAATGAGTGGAGCAAAGATTGTTGGTGATAACAATGAAGACGAATAAATTTGTCCACGAACTCCAAACAATCGAAAGATACATCTAGTACAAACCTACACAACAAATAATACCAAAACTTATTAAAACCTTAAACCCTAGTTCAATCATGGCTTCCATTACCAAATATTTTTTAATTCAGAAACCCTAAAAAAGAAATGAGTACTAAGGAAAGAGACAAACCCCAATAGATAACAAGTCGAGGATGGCATGAGAAGGCAAAGAAAGAACAGTATCAGAGATAATCTTATTGGCGGCTTCTTCCTGGGAAGGACCAGTACTAATCTGCGCCTCTTTAGCTTCAACAATAACACCCACCTCCTTGCTGCAACTAATAACTTCTTTTTCGTTGTTGATCGCCATCTCTGTAACAAATTCAAGCTTCAAAAACCGAAGAGAGAGGGAGAGAGATGAGTGTGGGGAAATCTCGCTGGGGACTGAAGCGTCAAACTCAGCTACCCACCTACACTTAATACGCTGATTTCAAATATACGCGCGACTTCTTGACCGTAGGATTACTTTCATTGTCACAAACAGTGCTATATAGAGTTTTGGACTCGCAATTTGGAGAGCGACTTGTCCAGTGAGTCCAGTGAGAGTCTGTAACTGTAATAGAGGGATGGAGTTTCTTTGCTAAAGTCTCCAACCCAAAGAGACTGTTAAACACTAAAAATTATAATGCACCAATTTGCATCAGAGGGGGTGGTATCTTGAGGAGATATCCTCATTTCATTTGGCAGTGCGATAGATGCTGGGTTTTCTTTGTGCTGCTTTTTTGAGCTATCCATCCATTAAACGATTTGTATGCATGCACAGATATGCCAGGCTGTCCGGGCGTATTGTTTATTGCTGGACGAGGATACAAGGTTAAAACATAAATGAAGTTTCTATCTCATTTGAATAGATGGCCACGAGCTGTCATACCCCCATTTGCACACAGCTGCTGCTGGGAAAAAAACTTAGATTCGATTATCCTAAACACCAAATATATTGTCAAGTGAGCGTGCTTGTAAACTTCATTCTTTAGGTCAACAGCCCAGATGGTGTACAGAATTTTAAAAAGATGCTTGGCAAATGCCGATACAGCATCGAAGATTCCAAGTACTACAGTAAATTCGAAGTGTCTGTGTAACTTAATTGCTGTGTCCTCAAACAGGGTTATTCAATAAAAAGGTAAGTCAGGAAAGCAAACACTAAAACTTGTACATTTAAAGGTGGCATACAGTTCAGCTATGGGCGTGCTTCATCGTTATGCAGTTTATCCATGCAGAAAAATTACAATGATGTTGTGGGAGGATGGAGGCCAACATAACCAGAGAGAACTGTCTTGTTTCTCTCGTTCACCTTCGTCTTGTATAAGACCCTGCAGATTTTGTCTATAGTGTCAGTATTTAGAGACCAGTAATCTTTTTTACCAACACGAGGATATTCTAAATCATGTCACTTCTGCAGTGCCATAAGTACATAAATATTTCTTTGTAATGCAAATAAGAGTTCTGAGTTCTATCACGTAGTAAATGATAGACATCTTAGCCCTAATCAAGTAGTCTGTAATAATGACAAAAGATGGAGGAGCCTACCTCGAGTCTTCTAGCCACATTTCTGTGATCAACGTTTCACCTGGGTAAACATGTAAAAGGAAACGACCAAGTATACTTTTAACTCTGGTTGGTTCCCCATTGCAAACACATTTTATAATTGCCCTTACTGCAAACCCAAGTGTACACAATCCATGCAGTATTGGGTGAGAAAACCTACAAAAAAGGAAGGGCAGTGAACAATTTGGAATGGAGGTACAGAATATGGTGAATAAAGAAGACAGAAATAATTTAAATTTCCAATAAGATAGTGTCATACTAACCCTGCTACCTCTGCCACCATGGGATCTGAGTGCAAAGGATTATAATCACCCGATAGCCTGTAGAGTAGTGCCTGCATTATAAGCACGAAGCCATGAAAACATCCTGATTATATGCATCATTCATAGTGATGTAAGGAGACAATAGAAAACAGTTTACTACGCTGAAATATATATAGCGAGAACAAGAACAGGAATTACACACAAAACCAAAAATATGGAACGAGAGGCCAAACGAGATACCGTGTATAGCTGTCAAGAAACATGAAGAAAACTGTTCTCGACTAACTCAAACAACACTAACAAATTAAATCTTTCTTAAGTTATGTAAAATAAGTTATAACACTACGGTGCATATTACATGCCTGAGATTTTTGTGTGCATTCCTCGCTGACTGTGAAAGGTTGGCAGTTCGGAAACTTAACAGGTTTAATCTGATCGGATGGGTACTTGCTACACGAATATGGGGGTGATGATTTTGAGAAGCCACCAGCACCTCGCAAGTAAACAGTCAGCCTGCAAGTTGGATACACAGTAATACTGATCAGGAAAATCAAACCTTTCCAAAATGAGAATTGTGAGTACATGAAATACTGATCATGCTTCCTAAAAAGAAATAACAAGCACACCAACCGGTTCAGGCATAGAGCTTTGCCAGATTCTCTGTCATAACTTGTGGTATCTACCTCAATGACAGCTGCTTTACCTGCAAAATGAATTTCTACATTAATGGAACCGCCATATCTGTGATCAAACATCAATCAACATGAATGGTGTTACCACCACGCTAGTCGTCTATAATAACATGTCAACATAATCATCTCAACTCCATCATTCATATTATAATATTACAAAACCTGCGGATTAGTAATTTATATATTTTTAATGGGATTACTAATTTTTCCTGTAGCATACCTTTATCATGCAATCCTGCAACTACGGATTTATTTTGTATCTGAATCAACAAGAGAAAAAGACAATAAGTCACTCTGGTCACTGAAAGGATGAAAAATTAAGAGGTTAATGCTTCCAGAGATTGATTCTGGTGGTTTACAAAACTGCAGCAATTCTAATGAAAGAATGCAAGAAGTGCTTTAGACAACTCCATACACCTACAAAGGTTGAGCATAATTCTTGAATTCAAAGAAATAACGGCAGTTTTTCAAACAATGTGTAAAATAGTATAAGAAGCTTTTTCAATATGAACTTTCCATCAAAGTGATATTTGTCTAACAATGCAACCAGGTTTCAAATTTTGATAGAGTTGGCTGTCAAATGGCATGGGTTACATAGTATATATTACAAACTACGTCTCACCAACACCAAGTAATGGCTAGATATGTAAGACGCAAGTTCTGGTAGCTACAGGCCAACAGGAAGGAAATAAAAATGTAACTAGAACAAGTTTCCCTAACCTGAAGCTCAACAAGAAGGAAACATAATAGTAACTCATGTTTGCCTGATTAAGAGAAGTCGGAATTTTGACCTATTAAACCTTGTAAGCTTGTACAAAAATCACACACACAGAGTATATATGTCTATATTAAAGAGAGGAGGAGAAGATAGTAGTTGGCAGTTGCCAAAACTAATCATTACCATTCTCAGAAAAATGAGGTAATTCCATCAACAAAACAAAAATAACAAGATGAGTGAGGAGATATATCAAAGAGCAAAATATACTTATACGACTTCTGTGAACAAGATATAGAAATGAGAAGCCATCAAGGGCCATCAGGATTTCCAGATACTCTCTTTCATCTTAATTATTTTTTTAATTGTTTGGGTAAGAGCTTACACAGGCATTTGCAGGTAAAGGACTGTAGATTTCAATGTACTGCTGGCCATGCAGTAGAAGCCTTGGATCAAATCTGGTAAAGAAAGAAAGCCACATAAGTATTTAATTTTATTCTTAAGATCCAGATGATACAACATTCCATTGCACTAATGAGATTCTCATCTAGCCAACTATAATTCTGCACACTAACAGACGAGCATTGTCAGGTTCCTTATTTACTCACTCCATGCTTGGAATCCTCATAAAATTCCGAATAGCCCCTGGATTAAATAAAGTAGCAAATGTCGGCAACACCTACAAATGAATAATTGTAGTTGTTCAATACAACATATTTTTGCATGTGAAATGTAAACAAGTTCGTACAACTGCGGCTAAATAAGTTTATCTGGTTGGTCTGTGAAACAACTGAGACACAAAATAAGAGCGCAAAGAACAGGAAATGAAAATAATATCAAAAGGGAGGGACATTCAAGGTGAAGAACCAACGTGGCAGTTAATCCAAAAACTACCAAGATGAATCCTTAATAGTCTCAACTCTCATCAAAAGCTAAGGGAAGGACACCAATCTAGACTTCACATATTACGGGAAAACAAAGAAAAAATCTTACCCATCACAGCATAAAAATACATAATTAAAAAACACACAGTGCAACTCTAGGTTTTTCGGTCTGTAACTTAAGTTTCATAACACAAACTCAATGCAGCTACAAGCATTCAGTTTTACCAACAACAAAAAAAAGCGAAAAAGACAAATGACAGTGAAGAAAACTAGTGGTCATCAAAATGAAGGAGAAACAAATATAAGTTCCATTATTACAGTAGAGCAGTCTAAAGAAAAGTGTATGTAGTAAGTATTTGAACTATATGAAGCAAAACAAGTAGAATTAAGTTCTAAGACCTTTATATGTGATTGCCCGTTTTCGTGGTAAACATATTTCAGCTCTTTCTCATCTACAGCATCCCCTGAACATGCTCCAACACCTAGGGCATAATACGCTACATCTCTGTTCACAATTAACCAAAACAAACAAAAAAATTAGAGAATCAAAACTCTAATAGTGAGAAAATGAATTACAACAGAAGAGAATTTCTTACAGATTAATAATTTACCTCTCCGTATAGGTGAATTCAGCCTTGAATCATCCCAATTTAAGAAGAAAAAGGAAAGGAAAACACCCAATTTAGTCAAACGCAACTCAATTCAATAATAAGTAGATGAAAATCAGCAAAGAGACGAACCTCGGGAAATTGATAAGAGATTATTGCTTCAGGATCCATGGAGACTGTAGTAGAAGCAGATCCCAGTAGTTTCTGTGATTTGGGTGAAAGCTTATCCACGTTTCAATTTTGATTTTAGACTCTTTGATCGCCCAATTGGATGACTAACGAGGATGAAGAAGCCTCGGGAAGCGTAAATGAGAACGCATTTAGAGGAGATATTGATTGTATAGCGACTTGACTGTTGGGAACACGTGACATTTAAAGACGTCAAGCCGCCAAGGCGTAAGTTAACCTTGAAGGGAAATGGGCAGCCTTCAAGGTAGAATCGATATTTACAGAGTCGTAGGGAGTAAGAGAAGAGGCTACTGCGCCTCAAAGATTTATTAACTACTTTGAAACGGAAATAAGAAATTAGAGGCATTTTAACAAAAATAAAATGCGGAGCAGAAAACCGTCCCCAAAATCGAGGAGAGGTTATTACAAGGTGTGTGAAAACGTGCCCAAAAATTAAGGGGAAGTTATTGCAAGGAATGGGAAACGTGTTGGATAGAGAGTTTTTCTTTAAACTTTGACCATCATCAAACCTAGAAGAAAATGGGCAAATTGTATACACATAATTCATAATTGACCATGTGTCAAGAAGAATACACGTGTACTCCATAAGGCAATGGAGCATCGAACCACGATGCCACGTTACAACACCTCAAGAACATCGATCATCATCTGCCACGTATCCATCATGAGACAGATCCGACGACCAAGAAGCTAAGGAGTACCTGATGGAAGGAGCACCGCGAAGCACAGTAAGAACTCAAGAAAACCACTTTATCCTATCCCAAGTAAGATCAAAGAATGAACGAAGGAGATGAGATCTACAGACATGGAAGTGACAGCTGCTGCAACAGCTGTCTGACGCGTGCGGACTGCCCAACCACCCGCATTAAATGCTACGAACATAGGATACGTGTCACGATTCCTATGGAGGAAGCAGAGGCGGATCATCGCTGCAACATATTACCGTTGGAGGCATCGGATCATCACGAAGATAGTCTTCGGATTGGCACGCAAACCAAGTCGATAAATGACAGTCGTGTCAGAAAGAGAGGCCCACGGGAAAATCCTATAAATACCCTACTCGATCTTTGAAGAGGGGGTCGACCATTTTCTAGGAGAACTATTAGAGAGAGAGGGAGAGAAAGTGTAAGACATTAGGTATGAATAATCCCCTTTTACCTTATCTTCATTCCCTCACTCAGAGTCTTAGGACTGAGTCATGTAATCCTGTTAATTCCATAGTGAAAACCTCAATACCCCGTGGATGTAGGCCTTAGTGCCGAACCACGTAAATCATCGTCTCATTTATATTACGCATTTATTACTCGTCCTGCCTCGTATTACTGTTTATGATCGTTGTTATGCATCCAATCTTTGCATAAGCAGAACGATGACGAGCTCTTATGCTCAGAGTTCTCCCCTTAGATTTATTATGTGTTTATCTATGAATTTTAAATATCGCACACTTCATTACTGCGAACATTGATTGTGGACACGTTGGTATCATCGTTACTTCTGTGTTCACAATTTGGCGCTAGAAACAGGGACTCTTGTCCCGGTAAAAGATTTATCTTTTCCTGTAAACCCTTGTTTTCAACTCTTACTATTTTTCGGTATAAGCCATGAACGGTAAGTCACCAAAAGATTTCAGATCTGAGACACATTGGTATAAGAGTTTTAGCCGCAAAAGGATCCTTGGATTTAAAAAGTTTCACCACCAAAAAACAGTTTCAAACCACAAGATACCCTTAGATCTAGCTATTTCAACATTAGATACACGGATTTTAACAAGGAAAATACCCACAGAGTCAAATATTTTTATCACACGAGCATGGGATTCCATCACGAATTCTTTTGGATCTGAGCACATTTTTACGAACTTCGGTTTTAAAAGCTAAAAAACCCTTTTCCTTGCAGTGCCATTGAAAACTGATTTTCTTGCATCATTGTTGTGTGTGGATCTGACAGAATCTTCGTGGACTTCCCTTTCTTTTTGATTGTTTATTTCTGCAGAATATGGACAAAGCAAAAGACGTCGGGAAAGCAATAACAGCATCAAAGGAAACACCCAGGACATCACCGGTTGTAACACGCAGCAAACAGAAGGGTGAAAATCTCAAAGCAGCGAGTAAAAAGCAAGATGCAGCGGAAAGCACGGTACCATTAGATGCTACAGCAATA
The DNA here is from genome assembly GCA_023531105.1 of Papaver atlanticum. Classification (NCBI taxonomy): domain Eukaryota; kingdom Viridiplantae; phylum Streptophyta; class Magnoliopsida; order Ranunculales; family Papaveraceae; genus Papaver; species Papaver atlanticum. The sequence continues at coordinate 3,374,233 of JAJJMB010005545.1, read as the reverse complement.
GCGGCGGCAGCCCTTAAGATCGGAGCAGCAAAGGCCGATGCAGCAAAGGCCGATACAGCAAAGTCAGCGGCTATGGCGCATGCCAACGAACATCGAGAATTAGTTGCAGAATCCGTGACACAACAGCATATCTATGGGATGTCGCAGACCAATGAACAAAACCAACCTCCGATGACAATGAACCAACTAGCACCGCAACCAATGGAGCTTCAAGTTCTACCCGCAGATCCACCGATCCCCATAATCCAAACTATAGACGAAGACCATACCATTGCCGCTGGTGGACAAATGCAGGGAGGGAACATGCAGACGAACCAAGGATCAAACCCGTCTATCCAACTGGTCGCAGAGTTAGAAGAAATGAGAAGAAGTCAGAGGGCATATGCAGATGCTGTGGCGCTCCTTGCACGAGAAAACCAAGAACTTAAGGACAAAATTGCTCTTGATGCAGAGGCAGCGGGCCAACATGACGAAGCCAACTCCAAAGCACCGGAGCTGAACCGTGACCAAAGAATGATTGTGGCGAATCTAGACCATCCCGAACCATTGGACCATCGTGCCACAGGAAGAAATAGATAACCTGATCCTAATTACGTACCAGGAGATTCCGACTACTTTGATAGCGAATCCCGAAGACCGGGACGAGCAGCAGTATAGGACGAACATTTCCTTACAATTGAGAATCTCCGTAACGAAATAATGTCGGAGATCAAGCTGCTGAAAGAAAATCAAGGGGGAGGAATATTGGAGGAAGTGATGAGGGAAGCAATCACCACACCATTAGCCGCACACCTAGCAAGAGCGATCATTCCTCCAAAGTGCCAAATCCCATCATTCGAATGCTGCGATGGTTCCAACGATCCGGCGGCTCACCTTCGTTATTATAATCGAACAATGGCTCACTGGGAAAGGGACGATGTGGTCTTATGCGGATATTTTCCTTTAAGCTTGAATGGATCGGCGTTGTCATGGTTCGATAACCTACCTCCCAATTCCATCAATTCTTACAGCCGGCTCACTGAGGTATTCTTAGAGACCTACATGTACAACAAGACTGTTAACACAGGCATGAACAAATTATTCTTACTAGCGGTTGGACCCAAAGAAATAATAAGAGAGTACACAGACAGATGGCACAAGATCTGTCAAGCAATAGGGAACGTTAGCCCAATGGTCAGCATCAACTGTTACAAGTGGGGATTGGACAGAATGAGCCCATTATTTGTTGAGATTCACGGAAGTAACCCCACAATCGAAGGAGATCTTCGAGTAATCATCGAAAAGCACGCTAGATTGGAAGAAATCCAGCGGGATAATCCCATAGCACAGATGCAGAAGTCTCATCGGACCAACTCAGTAGAACAAGCCAGTGGGTCAAAGAGGATGAACTCCACCAAACATTTCAACGAAGAGAAGAGAGGACGAAGGGACGATTATCGGCGCAACGATCGAAAATTTGAAGATCAAGTCTATACGAAGCTCAATACAAGCTATGTTCGTATCCTGCGAGAAATCAAAGACCGAACAAACTTCGAATGGCCTTGGTCAAAGGGAAAGCAACCGCCGATATCAAAAAAATCAAGGGACTACTGTGAATATCACTGCTTCAACGGTCACCAAACAGAAAAGTGCAAGAATCTGAAGATAATGATCCAAAAGTTGATATATGCCGGGGAGCTCAAGCAATATATTCAAAAGCCAGAACCAGAAGAAAGGAACAACCAAAGCAAGCAAGTCCATTTGCCTGAGAATGACAGAATAATCAACACCATTTCTTGCTCCGAGGCCGATGGCCCATCGTTGACAGGACAGATTGGAAAAAGATCGAGGAAACAATTCGAATACCACTGTGAATTATACAAGATTGATGGAAAAGAAGTCGAAGAACACGAAGATTGGATGAACGTGCTGCTGACCTTTTCAGCTGATGATGTAGAAGAAGACATGGAAGATCACAATGACCCACTAGTGCTCACACTACCCGTCTTAGGATGGAATATAAAAAAGATCTTGATCGATGGAGGAAGTTCAGTCAACGTCCTATTCTATGACACCTTCAAGTGAATGAAATTAAACGATGAGCAACTGATGACTTCTTACTACACTATCTATGGGTTCAACGGAGTAGCTGCGAATCCTCTAGGGGACATCGTTCTAGAAGTCAAGGATGGGCCGATGAAAGTGAGTACCAGGTTCAGCGTGGTAGATGTACCGTCACTATACAATGCCATCATTGGACTGCGATGGGTACATAAACTCAAGGGAGTAGCGGAAGCATACCACCAGTACCTAAGGTTCCCAACTCCGAAGGGGAGATGGAAATCAAAGGGGACCAGGTTACTGCACGAGAATGCCAGGCTCAGCAAAACCAACTCAATATTGAACAGGATAAACAGCATAGAGCCCGAAGGGGCAAAAACAAAGCAGCAGCCAAAGACAGAGCGATTGACCAATATCTTGAAGACATCTCAGGAAAAAGTTTACAGGATAGCGCTGCCATGAATGTCGAAGCAAGTACTTCAGGAACGAAAGATACCGAAGAGTCCATCAAATAGCAATTATAGAACGTTCCCCATCTAGGTGACCCCAAGCCAATGTTTACTTCAGTCGAACCAACAAAGGAAGTAAACATAGGAGAGGAAGAAGACCCCAAAATGATAAAGATCGGGACACTACTAGATGAAGGCCGGGAAGAAGCATTAGTCAAATTACTCAAGGAATGTTCGGATATTTTTGCGTGGAAGCTAGGGGATATACTAGGGATCGATCCCAAGATTATACGGCACGAACTTCGAATACAACCAGGAACTAACCCATTCAGGTAAAGGTTACGCAAGGTGGCACCAGAATACCACCAGGCAGTAGAAAAGGATCTTAACAAACTCATGGAAGTGGGATTCATAAAGGAAGTCAGGTAACCCACGTGGATCTCTAATATGGTCATCGTACCCAAGAAAAGCGACGGAGTAAGGATATGCATCGATTTTACCAATCTCAATAAGGCGTGTCCGAAGGATAGCTACCACCTCCCAAGCATCGATCAATTGGTAGAAGCAGTAGAGGGGCACAAAGAACTATCATTCATGGACGGCTACTCAGGCTACAATCAGATTGCCCTGGCAGAAGAAGATCAACAACACACAACGTTTTTTACCCCATATGGGATTTATTGTTATACCCGCATGCCCTTCGGATTAAGGAACGCAGGGGCAACGTACTAAAGGATGGTTGACGCAATTTTCAAACCATGGATAGGGCGCACCCTAGAAGTCTATGTCGATGATATGCTCATCAAAAGCAAATTGCGCAAGGACCACCTTCGTGATTTAAGGAAAATTTTCAATGCAATGAGGAAATACAACATGAAGGTGAATCCGGAGAAATGTTCCTTTGGTGTCACATCCGGGAAGTTTCTCGAATATTTGGTGACGAAAAGAGGTATCGAGGTCGATCCTACCAAAATTCAGGCCATCGTGGAAATGCCATCACCGAGGAATTTGAAGGAGGTTCAAAAGTTCAACGGATGCATTGCAGCCTTGGGAAGATTCATCGCAAGATCATCTGACAAATGCAAACACTTCTTCAACATTCTGAAGAAGAACAACAACTTTGCATGGACTACTGAATGTGAGGAAGCTTTTCAAAAGATCAAAGAATACCTGGCCGCAATCCCGATCCTTCAGAAACCCGAACCCGATGAAGTGTTGGCATTATGCATAGCTGCGACCGAAGATACAGTAAGTATTGTATTTGTCAGAAAAAATACGAAGGTGGAGCAGATGGTGTATTACGTCAGCAAAACCCTCAATACAGCGGAAAGAAACTACACGAAGATTGAACAGCTTATCCTGACGCTAGTATTTGCGACACAAAAGCTGAGAACCTACTTCCTGACTTATTATGTCCGTGTCCCAAGCAAAGCACCAATAGAATCTGTTCTCAAGAACGCAGGAAAAGTCGGCAGAGTAGCTAAGTGGAACGCGCAGTTGGAACAATTCAATATCATCCATGAGATCCAAACTTCTCAAAAATCACAAGTCCTGGCGGATTTCTTAACGGATCTACCGCTGGATAACGATGAAGAGGTGAAAGGCCTACCTGGAACAAAGGAAGACGAAGAAGACCCCGCAGATGTGCTCGAACCAACTAATCAACGAAGATGGGAAGTCTTCATAGATGGATCAAGTAACAAGGAAGGTGCCGGAATTGGGATAGTCATCACAACCCCTACGGGTGACAAGATGGTACATGCATTAAGATTGGAATTCAAATAACATACCAACAACGTCGTGGAATATGAGGCCGTCGTATACGCTCTTCACTTGATATTGGAGCTAGGAATAACTGACGTACGCCTAACAAGCGATTCACAGCTAGTCATCCGACAAATAGAATTGGAGTACAATACCTATGATGAAACCCTTTCAGCATACATGGATTTGTTCCAAAGCTTAGCGTCTCAAGTACCCAACATCACATCACTTATGTAGGAAATACAACATGCATGCCGATGCTGTAGCCTATATATCGTCAATGCTAAAGGATGAGAACGTTACGGCCATCAAAGTAGGAGCAATATACGAACCTACGATCAAATCACATAAAGTCCTCGTTATGACGGATCATGAAGATGATGTAGGGTAAGATATCACCGAAGATTTCACCAAAGATGATATCCTCTCAAGGGAAAACGAAGATGAAGATTTTAGCAACGAAGAAGATTGGGGAACCGAAGTCCATCTCTTCCTCGAAGAAGGGGCACTTCCCGCAGATATTAAGCAAGCAAGAAAAGTACAATCAAAGGTAGGGAGGTACCAACTTCGTGATGGAGTCTTATACAAGAAATCGTTCCTCGGACCACTACTACGCTGCCTATCCAGGGAGGAGGGCCATCGTATCTTTAAGGACATTCATTATGGAAACGCTGGTAACCATAGCGGGATGAGATCATTAGCATACAAAGCAAAGATGCAAGGGTACTACTGGCCGCAAATGATACAAGATGCTGCTAGGATGGCCAGAAGGTGCGATGAATGTCATTGTTTTACCAGAATGATCCACGCGCCAGCAACGGAGCTGAATTCAGTAGGAAGCCCGTGGCCATTTGCAAAATGGGGAGTAGATATTGTCGGTCCACTAATCGAAGGAACGGGAAAACAACGATTCTTAATAGTGGCCACAGACTACTTCAGCAAATGGGTAGAGGCTAAAGCCTTGGCAAGGATCAGAGATGTAGACGTGTTAACATTTTTCCAGAACATCATATGCAGATTCGGTATACCCGCAAAGATCGTTTCTGACAACGGCAAGCAGCTACAAGGAAAGAACATTGACATGCTCTTCGACACCTTCAGAATCATAAAGAACAAATCTACTCCCATCTACCCTCAGAGTAATAGACAATCCGAAGCCACCAACAAGACCATCGCCCTTATCAAAAAACGCTGGATGAATACAAGAGCCGGTGGTGTGAACAGTTACATAACAGTCTGTGGGCATACAGAACCACACGAAGGCAACAACAGGAGAATCTCCGTTTCTACTCACTTACTGGACAGAAGCTGTAATCCCGACAGAGATAATTATGCCCACAACAAAGACTGAAGCATGGGAGAAGAATCTTACGACGGACATGATCCTAGAAAAGCTCGATGATCTGGAGGAAAGAAGGGAAACTGCGTTACAAAGAATGGAAAATTACCAGTGCAGACTAGCTAGGGAATACAACAAGAAGGTTTAGCTTAGAAACTTTGTAGAAGGAAAATATGTGCTACGTACCATATCGCAATATCAACGAGAAAAGAAATGGGGTAAGTTAGCACCAACACGGGGAGGACCATATGTAATACACGATGTTGCAGGGAAGGGATCATACTACCTATGCAATTTAAAAGGAGAAATCCTAAGGCACCCCTGGAATGCGAAATACCTCAAGCCATACTATCCATGAAGCAACGCAGTCGTGCATCTGCGTGAAGAGCACCAGAAGAAGAAGGGAGCGCACTCGCTCGACATGTTTCTATCTCTGGACGAGGAGTAGCAGACCTCACTACATCAATCAAACAAGAACTCTTTTGGTCACAATCTTCGGCATCTCATAAACACCGGGCATATAGTAATGATATCTTACTTATACAAACATATTGGGGAAAACACTGACATGCAATCTCTCCGGACTCCCCTATCAGCGTCTATGAGTGTATGACCAGGGGGGAGGCTTCTAATAGAAAGAGATACCCAACATGACTCAACGTAGTGGTTCAGCGGAACGGGTGTATGTAAATATTCAATAACACACCACGTATCCGAGAACGATGCATAACCCCCACCGTTAGGTAGTCCTATGGCCCAGGACTGACCGACGGGGTGACAAGTCCAAAATTAATAAGGAAGGTACACACCTTCGTTATTTTTACACACACACACTCCTTTCCTATTTTATTCATATGTTTTCACAGGTAAACTAAAGTACATAAAAGTAATAATGCAGGAAAATCAAAACTGTACATACCAAAACACTGATGATCCATTTCATAAAGTTGATTACAAGTTTGGGGAGAATAAGCAAGAAATACATGAAATAGCCCAAAGCTATGTAATCACCAGGGATCAAATCCCTATTCCACAATGAATGCATAAAGATCTCTACTCCTTTAACGAAGGTTCAGTTTCAGGACGATCGTCACGCCGCTCCTTTTGAGACGAATGAACGCTTCCCCCAGAAGACGGGTCAGAGGTGGTCACAAAGGCTTCGGGGATAGGACGACGCTTATATTTCTTAATGATGCCCTCCTTTGAAAGCCCTTGCTCTATCTGAGCCAACGTTTTGTTAACTTCCACGGCTAATTGACGACGAGCTTCAGCGGTGATGACAGTGATCTTGAACTCAGACTTCGTCAACGAAGACTTTAGGCGCTCCACTTTCTTGGCAGATTCTTTTACAGTCACATCCAAAGTACCGGACAACCCCTCGAAATGGCTGGCCCGCCCCTGTTATTTGACTAGTTCAGATTGAGTCGCTTCAAGTTTTTCATTTGCAAGGCGAAGCTGTCCCTCGAGCGCTGAAAAGAAAAAAGACGAACTATCAGGTGAAGAAAATAAATAACTACTCACGACCAAACTAACATATACCTTCGTCATTAGTCGAAGCTATTTCAAATTCGTTTACTGCTGCGTCTCGGGCTTCGTTAAAAAAATCATATTCATTGGAAAGTTTCTTATAGTCGAGCCGACAGTTTTCGAGATCGAATTGGCATTGATCTAACTCTACCTGCTTCATTGAATCCAAATAACGAAGATGGTTAACTTCATTATTGATCTCCTCGATCCCCTTTGTAAGTCTATACATATTAATCTCTAAGTCCTTCTCCTATTCAACTAAACGTGCAACGTCAACACGAGAAACAGTTAAAGCTTTACTAAGAGCATGCGCCTCCTCCCTAGCATCGTCTCGTTCTCGAACAAGCCGTTTTATGTGATTTTAAAGTTGTTGTAGTTAATGAGTTCAAACTCTCGGACTTGTGAAGATTCGAGTTTTTAAATTTAATAAAAATATATACAAAAATATTACAAAGGGTGCGAGAGTTACTGGGACTCAGGATTCCACCAAATTTCATTCATTTGATTCAAATAATAATTCCAATCAATTATAGCTCAAATATTAAAAAATATGGACTCTTATTCTTTGCCAAAAGTAGATTTTTGAAAAGCAATGATTGTAAATCAAAAGCATGATGTATCAAAAATACATTGACCAAGCATACATCATCAAACAATATCACACCCATTCAATAAAAATCATAAATCAATTAAAAATCAATGCAAATAGTCATAAAAGAATTATTAGAATTACCACATGCGTGAAATAGGGCTTCCTCCGTCATCCCAGTGTTGGGGTTTAGCTCTTCATGGTGAAAACATGCTCAAAAGATAGAAACATGGCTCAAAAGGTGTTTTTATTGATGGAGAATAATAATACAGCGAATCTGCAACGCTTTTCTGGCGTTACAGAAATCACCGTTACAATGAAGTGTTGTTTATAAACGATAAATCGGTTCTGCTGTTGAAGAACGACACTCGTCTGCGACTGTTCCGTGTGGGTCGATGTTCTTCGTGTTCTTCAGCTCCGCACCAGCAGAAAACAGCAGCAAGAAGCTTTCTGCTCGTCTTGATTTCTCACTCTTCAGCCCTTCTCAGCCCCCCAAACTCTCGACTTGATGTGTTTTGTAGTTGTAGTGGTAAAAAGATTCGTTTCTCGAACTTGTGAAGGATTTTTTAGACTTAAATTAAATTAAATTAAATTGTATCAAATTATAAAAAGATACCGAGACTTTGGATTCCACCATTAACCAATTAAGTGATATAGTCTA
>JAJJMB010005545.1:3354395-3365854 GCA_023531105.1 Papaver atlanticum | reverse complement strand
GTTCTATGCAAATAATCATATAAAAGATTGCAAAAATAATTAAAATAAAATTATACCACTTTTCATGGAACAATGGCTTCCTCCGTCGCCTCGGCTAAGGGGTTTAGCTCCTCATATTAATCATGTTCTCAAAATACATCTTTGGTGCTCAAAAGTTGATTAAAAGAGTGAAAAGTGTAAAAGCAGCGGATTCTGTAACTAATATAATTGTTACAGAACCTACTGTTACAGAGGAATAGAACTGTTGCGAACTGAAACTATTTGTTGGAAAAATTGTTACAAAGGGTATTGAATATGAAAGCTACGGCAACAGTTTCTGCGACTGTTCTATGTGCGTCGTATGTTCTTCTTCTTCTTCTCCGGCAGCAGCAGCAGAACTCGTCCTCTTCAAGTTGATTTTTCTGGCTTTTCAAAGGTTCTAAACTTCCCCCAAAGTATTCCTTCCCCTTTCTAGGACTCGTACCAACCCATATATAGCCACCAACCCCAAAATCTCTCGAGTTAATCCACAAATATTCTCGTTCTTCTTTTAGCAAAAGTCTCGTCCTTTCTTATTTTATCCCGATCTTCTCACGTCACTGGAAGTGATATTATCGGTCAGATGATAGAATCAAATCACTAGGATATTTTCTCTCCACTTCTTCACGTTTGTTTCCAAAAATAAACCATGAAACTGCCGTATTTCTTCCGTGCCCTGATTCACCGAGATATGCATGAAAAATTGCTTTCTTTGCGTATCTAAATCCTTTATCACTCCTGTTTGACTGAACCAGGCCCAATCCATCCTATCCAGCAAGAAAATCCGACGAAAATCTCTCCCAAATCCGGTCCAGATTGTTCTTCAGAAGAGAGAAAAAATTGTCCGCCATAATCGTGTTTAAAAGATGGGGTCCCCCTATCCATTCCCGGTATGTGTTTAGTAGCTGCCTGGAAATGGGTTACCCCTTATCCAAAGTGAGAGTCCGAATAGCAAATGTCCTTCCAGGTATCTTTAACAACTTTTCGAGCCAATTTTGCCGCAAAAGCCTATTCCTTCAAAAACACCTACAAAGGGATAAAATACCAAAATTAGTACAAAAATGGGTACTAACAATATACACAAAAGAGATGAAAATAGACACATAAATGCGTCTATCACCGTTGTATATAATCTCCAACTTCAGGATCATGAGACGAGCGGGCCTCACGAAGCTCTACTTCTAGATCTGCTACTTTGGCTTCTAATCGAGAAGCAGCGTCACAAGCCTCATAAAGATTTTGACGGGTCCATAACAGAGTACCGCTGAACTGACGACGATCAGCGGCCGCTGAATTCTGCATCTCAACCATCTGTTCCCGTCGCTCTCGATAACTTGCCAATAACCAATTGTACTTATCGACCCGAGAATTCCATGTATTGGTTACCTCCATTACTTTTGCAACAAGTTCCCTAATACGAGAAGCTTGTCGGGTCCTTTCACTTCGAAGCCATACTAATTCTTCGGCACCAACCGCTGAAGACAGGGGCGGCTAACTCAGAAAGAATGCTCAACGGACAAGAAGTAGGAGGAAAGTGAAAGGAAAAACCTCTGGAAGAAGTACCCGCGGAAAAAGCCTCACCACGAGCCTTTTCAAGATCACCAAGGAGAGATGTTATCTCCCGACGAAGCCCTTCCTCAGCGGCTCCAGCCTGTTGCTTCCCCTTCAACTGCTCTTTCAACTCCAATATCTCTTTATCCTTCGCCTAAATGGACTCCTGAGCAGATTAAAGTTCACCATCCCGCTGAAGCAGATTTACCTCCAGCTTGAGCGCCTTAGCTCTGAAGAATTGATAAAGGGTATGGTTGCAGTATTCACTATTCATCAGCTGCAACAAACAAGGGTATATTAATTACCGAGGAGAAATTGCACTAATAGGGAAATCTTATGGCCAGAGAACACAATACCTCAAGCATACGCTGTTGAGGAAAACCATATTGGTGCCCATCAACAACTGCCATCATCTCAGCAATAGAAGCAGGAGGAGTAGCTAAGAAGTTCGAGGGAAGAGTAGTGCCAAAGCCACGTTGTCATACTTCGGTCACCCTTTCACGAGATGATAACTCCATGTGACGACAAGTGAATGCATCAGAGTCACTCTCACCTTGCACCACATGAGCAGGATATGGGACGTTCATAAGACCTTTCTTCTTCAACCAGTCGAAAGTCTCATCTTCGTTATTTCACATCACCGTGTCAACAAAGCCCTCCGAAGAAGCACCTGCAGCGGCCCCTTTACCCTTCGCTTCTTTTGCAGCCCGAAGCTCAGCATCCCCACCTTCATAACTTTCTTCCTCCTCGATTATCTTCTCACCATCATCTTCGGCCTCCACCTCCCAGTAATCATTAGGAGACAAAAGGGTAAACTCCGAAGCTATACCCATGACGGCACCAAAGTCAGGCTGGCCACCAGGAGAATAAATCTCACCAAAATAAAATTCCTGGTTTGGCACTGGAACGTCCATCGGCTCACGAATTGATGAGTGTAGACCATCATCTTCAGTTTCTTGATGAGGAGAGGGTGTACGCTTAGGATCAGCTATATGATCCTCAACTTGTCCTCCAAGATCGGATTCTTCTTCTGTATCAGTATGAGGATCGGGAGTAGTTTCAGTACGTTCTTCTTCATCGTCTTCTTATTCCTCATCATCAAATTCTTCTTCTTTGTCAACAGCTGGACTAGTAACTTCAGGAATCTCCGTCCCTTCAACTTCTAAGGTAGAGGACTCAATGGGATCAATTCTCTGTTTCTTCGAAGCCTACAAGGAGCTACTTGTCAAACTATGATTCCAGGGGCAACATACATACAACACATCATATCAAAATCATACCTTGACAGTAGTTTTACCCTTCGAAGGAAGAGCAACCTCAGAGCTTTCTTCATTGCCATCGTCCTAACAACCCCAAGAACAGATAAGTAAAAACACTATAGCGTAAAAGTAAAGAAAGCAGAACAATATTTAAAACTTACCTCAACCTAGTAATCAAACTTCATGCCAGCCAAATTCAAAGCCCAAGGACAATAATCACCGTAGTAGGCTGGAGGATCGGCACGAGGTTTGCTCTGATCAGTAGGCTGCCACCCATGATCACCATGGATCCATCCGTAGGCCCAAGGACCAATAATATCAATGGGGGTAGCGTTCCACTCATGATCTTGATCACGGCGAAGACGCTCCTTAAGGGGAAAGAGCTTCGGTTTCTCAGAGGATTCAGTGCCAGGAACATACCGCAATTTGGTGTCACTTACTTCACTCAAAAGACGAACCTCACCATGAGGAAAGCGATTGTACGAAGCCCAACACTTCATATTTTTAGGTTTCTTCTATTAACATAATCTCCAAACAAAGCATTGAAGTTCTTAGCAGTATACCAACTCATTTCCTCAGGATTAGGCTCGTAGCATGTCATCGTAGTCTCACCCTTACTCCGAAGATAATATTCACGAAGACATCGCCAGAAATTCCCACTTATCTTAACCACTGTGCGGCAGTGAGTATGAGTAGTAAAACCATCACCACGATGAGTCGGCACGTCATAGTAGAACGAATCTTTCCATTTGTACAAAGGAAGCATTAGACCCACTTCGAACGCTCCAACGGTAGTCAAGAGGTGCTACGAATCATACTTATAATTTTTTATCATATCATAAGTAAGATCATCCCCTTGATTATAAAAGAGAACTTCAAAGTGCTCAAGACCATGCTTCACCTTAAAAGCTTCACGATCAATATTTCTGAAGGAGACGGGAGCCCGTTTTTTCTTCTGAGGAACCAGAGCAAATTGTACCAAAGGGGCAACATCAGGAGATGCTGCTTTACTCGATGATGACTTCAGCGGAGGATTCATATCTGAAGACTTTATTTTCACCAACAGATTCCTCAACAGATTCAAATCTTTCGACGAAGGATCTTTCGATGAAGGCCTAGGCCTTTGTGGGACTGAAGGGGCAGATAGAGCGATAGAACGAAGAGGTTGAGATGCCAACGGTTCTGAAGATGATCTGCCTGTGGGACGATCAACTACATAGCGAGAACCTGTCTTTATATCCCCCCTTCTTTGAGAAAAAGCTTTTGGAACATATGACGAAGGTTTCTGAGGACGAAGATCAGACTAGGAAGGCCTTCGAGGTGGAGCCTTCGGTGAAGAAACATCAGGGCTTCTAGGCGGTGGAGATCTATAAGGACTCTGTTGTGGAGACTTATAAAGACTTTGTCTTCGTTCATTATCCGCCATAACAACCTAAGAGGGGCATCGGAGAAAAACGAAGACTAGATCTATAGTCATTACTTCACATCAAGAACATCATCAGACCATCAAAAACTCAGAATGATCAATAAGAAAATATTCCAAGCCAAATATACATATGACTCCATATTTCGTGATGAAGAACAGGGGCAAGTATATATACTTTCGTATATCGTGTTCTCCATCACGAAACCCAATAGAAGTAACGACATCAGCAGAGACGAAATGAGAAAGCAAAATCATCAGAGCAATAACAAAATCAACATACCTGTAAAAATGGCGAAACCAGGAGATGAAAAAGAAGAGGTAATGAAGAATCACCAACCAGGCCTTCACAAATACAAGGATATTACTGGAGAAGATACTATCAATGCAAACTACGCGTAACACTAGTGAGGAAAATCCAACAAAAGTTAAGAACTAAAGAAGAGAAGTAGAAGCTTCTCAGAGAACCAAAGAAAAGCTAAAGAATGAGAATGAAATAAAAAGAGAATGAGAATGGAATAAAAGTTATTATGCCCAGATCCTCTCTCATATTTATAACCGCAACAAATGGAGGAGAAAACCGCCCCGAAAATCGAGGGGAAGTTATTACAAGGAGTGGGAAACGTGCCCGAAAATCAAGGGAAAGTTATTGCAAGGAATGGGAAACGTGTTGGATAAAGAGTTTTTCTTCAAACTTTGACCATCATCAAACCTATAAGAAAATGGGAAAATTGTATACACATAATTCATAATTGACCACGTGTCAAGAACATTACACGTGTACTCCATAAGGAAAGGGAGCATCGAACCATGATGCCACGTTACGACACCTCAAGGACATCGATCATCATCTGCCACGTATCCATCATGAGACAGATCCGACGACCAAGAAGCTAAGGAGCACCGCGAAGCACAGTAAAAACTCAAGAAAACCACTTTATCCTATCCCACGGAAGATCCAAGAATGAACGAAAGAAATGAGATCTGCAGACATGGAAGTGACAGCTGCTGCAACAGCTGTCTGACGCCTGCGGACTTCCCAACCACCCATATTAAATGCTACGAACATAGGATACGTGTCACGATTCCTATGGAGGAAGCAGAGGCGGATCATCGCTGCAACATATTACCGTTGGAGGCATCAGATCATCACGAAGATAGTCTTCGGATCATCCCACAAACCAAGACGATAAATGACAGTCATGTCAGAAAGAGAGGCCCGCGGGAAAATCCTATAAATACCCTGCTCGATCTTTGAAGAGGGGGTCAACCATTTTCTAGGAGAGAACTATTAGAGAGAGAGGGAGAGAAAGTGTAAGAGATTAGGTATGAGTAATCCCCTTTACCTTATCTTCGTTCCCTCACTCAGAGTCTTCAGACTAAGTCATGTAATCCTGTTAAATCCATAGTGAAAACCTCAACACCCCGTGGATGTAGGCCTTAGTGCCGAACCATGTAAATCATCGTCTCATTTACATTACGCATTTATTACTTGTCCTGCCTCGTATTACTATTTATGATCGATGTTATGCATCCAATCTTTGCATGAGCAGAACGATGACGAGCTCTTATGCTCAGAATTGTCCCCTTAGATTTATTATGTGTTTATCTATGTATTTTAAATATCGCACACTTCATTACTGCGAACATTGATTTTGGACACGTTGGTATCATCGTTACTTCTGTGTTCACACTAATTTGGCATATAGATTGACAGTTAGGACAATCTCCTAAGTCGTATGGTAGTTCTAGTCTAGCATATGGATGTGCTGAATGGAACAACGAAAAGTAGATACGCTGAATGGAACAACGAAAAGTAGAATTAGGTTGCGCTGAATGGAACAACGCAACCATCTCAGCCACCGGATCAAAAGATAAATCAATCTGTGCTGAACCATTCCATTTAGCGCAACCATTTCCCTCATCGGATCAAAAAATAAATCAATATATGATGAACCATTCCATGAAAAGGTGATTTTGGCTGCGTTGAACCATTCAGCGAAACTATCTCGCTACTAGTTCACATGCGAGATATATCTAGAGAGAGAAGTAGTGTTATTAATAAATAGACAACAATTTTTTTATCTGCAACGCTTTTTTGGTTAATCTATAATAGAAACTTCAAAATAAAAGGAGGCATTGAGGAAGTGGTTGTCCATTCGTTGTTCTGTCGTGTTTTTCTTATTGTTTTTGCCAACCTATCAGCCACTTTGTTGCCTTTTCCATTGATGACATCACTACGTTCTACCATTTGAAGGCGAAGATCAATCGAAGCTTTTGGAGAACTTCTTCAACAAAAGGTAAGTGAAGACTGAACCACCTATTTCTCAAGTTTGAACCTTTCGATCTATGAGACATTGTCGCATGACTAATTAGACAGTACATGCATAACAGAAATTCCGAGTCAAGTTTATATTGATTACATTCTCAAAATATGACTAAGCTTAAGAATATTTGTTCATACTTGATGAATTTGGTTTAGAACAATTTATTGTTTATAACCTAAATTATGATTCAAGATTTAATCATTTGAAAATAGCCTAGAACAGTGATATATGTCATTGATGTTATTCGGGAATGTTTCAAATCAATTATTGGAGAGATATAAAACTACTGTAAATCTGGATACAGGACAGCATGCATACCAGATCTGTTAGAGCACTGCTCGGTCGAACTCGCAAGCGTTGTTATCTCAAGCTTGTTTGTCAAGTTTAGTTTTCAAATCTATAAGTCTTGATTTCTAGTCTACTTATAGCTGAGTCTCGGATTATGATAGTAAGTGTAGTTGAGCTTTAGACTTCACGGCGTTCATCGAATGAAGACGAAAAAATACTCAAGGAAACTTGTGGAACTTCATCAACAAAAGGTATGTGGAGACTTGAACTCATCTATCACTCAAAAGTTTATCTACTCTATCTCCTATTTGAGACAAAAAGTCGTATTGCTATATAGACTTCAATTATACACATTTGGTATTTCGAGCCGAGTTTATCTCTCTTATCTATTTCTCGAAATATGTGTTGGTAAGCTTTCGCTTTAACCAAGATAGTCTTTTATTCTTAACGGAAGTCAAAAGATGATCATGCGAAAATTGCCTTGTACCATCTTACATGATTTGTGTGAGACAATCATTTGATGTAGACTCGGAATGTTTCGTATTGATCATTCAATAACTTGAAAATTGCTTTGAAGCTAATAGTTTGTGTGAGACAGCTATTGTCATCTTCCAAGAATGTTTCAATGATTGAAATGAGGGTTTAGAACATGTAACCATGTTTGGATATAAACATAGTGTGTATTCACATTTGTGTAAAGTCCAAAACCGGGAACCATGGTATGCGTACCCGTACGCGTACTGGTTGGTTGTTGGAAGTCCGGGAACTAAGTATGCGTACCCGTACGCGTACTGGCGGAAGTCCAAGTCCGTGAATTTCTGCTGGAGTTTGGAAGTGTGAAGTGGTATGCATACCCGTACGCATATTGGCGTAACCAAACTCAGTCCGGCTACATAGGTATGCGTACCCGTTTGCATATTTAAGTAGGTTATGTTCTAAAATCGGTTTGTTCATGAACTAATACATTTATATAATAAGGAATGCAATCTTTTGCAAACCGTGGCTATAATGTTCATGAAATAATTCGAGTGAATCAAAATCGATTTTGCTTCAATTGTGTCTTGTATACTTCTATGAGAATATAAACAATTGAACAACTCTCTAACTAGTTTCATTTGAGTCATTTGAACTATTTATGATAAAGATGAATAAGGTTGATATGAAAGTTCTCATATGGCTAACCATTGGTTAACTATTGTTGAACCAACTAAGTGTACACGTTTAGGTACGGTTACCTTTATATAAATGTTGGTACATTTCATTTGTGTATAACAAGCTAAGTTCGATCTAACGGTTGAAAGATATTAGCTTGAATCTAATCAGGTTTTCATCTAACGGTGAATATTGAATGCTTTGTTAGCAAGGTAGCGTTGATTGCAAACCCTGATTTGAAGACTATATAAAGGAGAACTCTAGCAACTGGGAAACCTAATCCCCACACCTCCTGTGTGATATTAGTTGCGACTAGAGTCGATTTTCCTTTAACCTTAGGTTTTTCACGAAACCATGTAGGTTAACGACTTGAAGACTTCATTGGGATTGTGAAGCCAGACCTAACTATTTTATCTGTAGTTGCGTGTTTTGATATTGCTATTTTCTATCGTGATTGAGTACTATCTTCTTTAATATTTGCTCGAGATTTATTCTCCGATAGACAAGATTTAAAAGTAGTCACAAACATCTTCGTCTCATCGTTTGTGATTCCATAATATCTTGTTTCGTTAATCGATTAATATTATTGTGAGGTGATTGATAATACTAGGCTGTTCTTCGGGAATATAAGTCCAGTTTGTCAATTGGTTCCTGTTCACCTTGATTTATCAAAAGACGTAATAAAACTCATAGGTATATCTGTGGGAGACAGATTTATCTATTCAATAGACTTTTCTGTGTGAGACAGATTTGTTTATCAAGTCGTGGCAACTCTTAGTTGTGGGTGAGATCAGCTAAGGGAATCAAGTGCGCAGAATCCGGCGTGGTTCAAGAGGTGTAAGGAACGCAACCGTACCTTGATCACTGTGAGATTGATTAGGGTTCAACTACATTCCAGTCCGAAGTTAGCTTGGTAGTAGGCTAGTGTCTGTAGCGGCTTAATACTGTGTGGTGTTCAAACCTGGACTTGGTCCCGGGGTTTTTCTGCATTTGTGGTTTCCTCGTTAACAAAATTTCTGGTGTCTGTGTTATTTCTTTTCCGCATTATATTTGTTTATATAATTGAAATATCACAGGATGTGCGTAAGTTCAATCAATTAGAGAATTCAACCTTTGGTTGTTGATTATATTGATTGACACTTGAACATTGGTCTTTGGTACCGTTCAAGTTGTTTCACATAATAATCAGGCTCACGGATTTCTTTCTGTTTGATTCGCTGATTATATTGTGAAACAGAGATACGAACTCTTTGATATATTTCTTAATTGAGCTCACTTTATTAGTTGGTGCTCTCAGAATTATATTGGATTTAGTCCATACCGATTGCTAAGTGAAATATTGGGTGTGGTTGTTGTACCCCCACTTTTCCAAGATCACATACTGGGAGAATTGTTATAAGTCCACAGTCGCAGTACATGTACCCAGTAAACGTACCGGCGTAGCTATAGTTCGGCAGCAACTTTTTTGTACGCATACCCGGTATCCATACCATAAAAAGTTTGTTGACTCGTGAACCAGGAAAGGTACGCATACCCAGTATGCAAACCAGAAAAGATCTGTTGGTTTCAAAACCGAAAAGGTACATATAACCAGTGCAAACCATAAAAGATCTGTGAGTTCCTGAACCCGTTTTTGTCTTAAGGATATACAAACCTGGTACAGGTACCATGACAAAAATATTCACGAACATGTACAATACACGTACTTACCCTGTCGAATATTTTCAGATGCATCAGAATTATTTCTATGAGATAATCGTCATTTGAATAACTCTCTAAAAACATCATCTAGACATGATTGATCACATGTGTGACTAGAGATTAAAGTCTTAAAGTGTTATACGAAAATGGTTAAGCTTATCTTTCAATTGGCTAGTTTCGGCTAACCTTCACGAACATGTCATTGTACACGGTTCGGTTATGGTCCATCCTAACCAGGGTGTATATTCTGCTATGTTAATCTCAAGTCAAGTTTTTTATCTAACGGTGATTATTAATTACTTGATTCCAAAGCTACCTTAGCTTAATTCTAAAGCAACCTTAACCTTGAAAGTCTATATAAGGAGAACCTCAAACAACTGAGATCTTTGAATCCCTGACACTATTCTTATGTGTCCTAGTTGTAAACTAGATTCGTCCTCTCCTTTAAACCCTTTTCGGGTTAAACGACTAAAAAGACTTCTCCTAGGGATTTGTGAAGCCAGGCCAACTATCTTTATCTTTATAGTTCGTATATCCCGATCTTGCTTTGATTGTCGAGCCTTGCTCCAACAAACAAGATAGATAGTAATCACAAAATATTTTCGTCTCAGATTTTGTGATTCCACAAGTTTATACTTGTGAGGTGAATAATAATCTAGGCTGCTCTTCGGGAGTCATAAGACTGGATTTAGGGTTTGCTAGACTTTGTTTATTGCAATCGATTTCCTACCTCACCTTGATCTTTGATCAGAACGAAAATCACATATAAGCTTATCTGTGGGAGGCAGATAGGTTTAAAGTCTTCAATTGAGTTGAAGAAACTCTTAGGCTGTAAAGGACGTCAGCTAAGGGAATCAATTGCACGGAATCCTGCTGGGATTCAAGAGGCGTAAGGAGCACGAATGTAACTGAATTGTTGTGACGGTTTAATTCTGTCTCAACTACATTCCAATCTGAAGTTCTGATAGTAGGCTAGAGTCTGTAGAGTCTTAATATAATTTGGTGTTCAAATCTGGACAAGGTCCCGGGGTTAATCTGCATTTGCGGTTTCCTCGTTAATAAAATTTCTAGTGTTTGTTTTTCCGCATTATATTGTTTATCTTTATAATTGAAATGTCACAGGATGTACGTAAATCAATCATAGTAGATATATCCATCCTTGTTTGTTGGATACGACTTGATTGATCTTGGATATTGATCTTTGGAATCGTCCAAGTATTCTCACGGAATAATCAGGTTCACAGACTTTGTCTCTGTTTACATCTCGATTGGGAGCGAAAGAGATATAAGATCTTCATATAATTCCTGATTGAGATTCATTAAGTTGAACTCTCGGAATTGTATTCGAGTTTAGTCCATACAGGTTTCCTAAGAAAAAGTTGGTGGTGTATTTTGGTACCCCCCACGTTTTCAATATCGACCGTTCTCATCATAGCTAAGGAAAACATCACGACTGAATCAACGGATGGGTTTGAATTAAGGGGCAACATTAAATGTGTAAGATATGCGTGCAGGGTTAGGTTTGTCAGAAGTAAGTGGAGAGTGAAGACAAAATGAGAAATGAGCCTTGAAAATAGCAAGCCATATTGCGCGAGCCCAACATCCGAAGCCATGGCGCATATCAGAGCAAGAGAAATAACGAGCTCGTGGAAGAATATCCGAATAGTAGCAGGCACTCGCACGAGGATATACGATTCAGATGAGATTTTCACTTAGTAGGGTGCATATAGTAGGATGTTT
>JAJJMB010005545.1:3218044-3345480 GCA_023531105.1 Papaver atlanticum | reverse complement strand
AAGAAAACCGTAAGGGATCTATTGTTGTAGTGAATATTTTGAGACTTGATGAACTAATTAAGAGGATGTTCATGGTACACGATGTTAAGTTATTGTACTACTTTACTTTTTGGCTTCTCTTAAATATAGCCCACACTTTTTAGCCCATTTGATTTTAGTCAGTACAGTTTGACTATAGTTTTAAGTTTGACATTTTCTATTATTATTCATAGCCCATAACTAGGTTAGTGAGTCACTGAGTAGGTAAGATGCTGAGTTGGTAAATCCATGACTCAGTGACCCACTAATAAAAACTATCGATCACCAAAGTCACCAAAAAAAAAAAAAGAATCCTGACATGTATGATCTTGATGGTTTGATCGATCCCAAAATTTCTAATGATGAGTGCAAGCTCTTTTGTTTGCCTCCTAATAGCATCAATGACAAGAATTGAAGCATCCATATCATATTTGATTAAAAAATCTTTATAATTTGATACTTTTTGGGCGATCTCATCCAACGCCGACATTTGTGATCAAGAGCTTCATCCCTTTATATATACAGTTTTAGACTCTTGTTTGCCCGAATGTTGTGTATAAGGCCAATGTATTCATGATCAATATATTCATGATATATGTAAGAGTATAGCTGGATAATGATGAATACTTGTTTTTAACTAGTCTTTGTTAGATTAGTACGCTACTCGCGGTCTTTTAGATTGATTAAAGCTTAATTATGGAGAACAAGGATATTCCCTTACATTAACTGTCTGCTATAAGAAAACGTACTTTTTCATGTTTTCATTCGTCACATCATGTAGCGATTGGACCAACGGAATGATTCAGTTGATTGATTTTTAAAAAAAAATTTAAAATTAAAATTTAGGGCTTATGGCTAGAGAAAGAAGACGGAAGATATTTAGGTTTAAATTAAAGCATGTTATATTTTTAAATCAACTAGAAGAGGTGAATCAACTCAGTTAAAATATTTGGATCACTCACCTACTAGCTATGAATCCCTACTAACTCAGTAAAGAGGTTTTGGGTTATGATTTGGACTATGGTTAATAAATTGAAAAAAATATTATGGGTTATAATTAATATGGGTTATGTTTAATAAAAGCATGGACTACTTTTTAACCACCTGAAAGTGAAAATAGTGAAGAAAACTTTTCCAGATAGTTTGTCCAATTGGTTGTTTTTGGCATAAACCGCGTGTTCTTTATGGCTTGATCTTGACATGTTTAATTTTGATTGTCTTTTGGATTATAATAGCAGTCTGATAGACGCATTTATGTGTCTATTTTCATCTCTTTTGTGTATACTGTTAGTACCCATTTATGTACTAATTTTGGTATTTTATCCCTTTGTAGGTGTTTATGGAGAAATAGGATTTTGCGGCAAAATTGGCTCGAAAAGTTGTTAAAGGCTCCTGGGAGGACATTTGCTATTCGGACTCTCACTTTGGATAAGGGGTAACCCATTTCCAGGCAGCTGCTAAGTACAGACCGGGACTGGATAGGGGGAGGTCACATTTCTTCACATTTTCAAAAACAGAAAATTGGCGGGAAAATTTTCAGAAAACAGACGATTTTGTGGATGGATTGTTGATCGATTTTTAGGGAGATTAAAGGGATGAATTTGATTTGGTTCGTTCCTATGGACCTAACAGGCGAGGTAAGGGTGTTGGAATGGATCCAAAGTGGCTAGAACTCGAATTGGAGGTGAAAAAAAGGTTAAAAATATCACGGTTTATTTTGGGAAAGTTTCTTGGTTTATTTTTGGAAACTTACGTGAAGAAGAGGAAGGAAACTCTTCTTAGAGATTTGTTTCTATCACGGGAGGAGTTTGGACAGCTGAGAACACGTGAAACAGAAGAAAAAAAAGAAATATCGCAACTTGCTATGGAGGAAAAAACCAAAGTTATTCTCGAATTTTCTTTGCTCTACTATGTATAAAAGGGTTGGTTCGAGTCCTAGGAAGGTAACCAAGACCTTAAGGGAAAGTTTAGAGCCTTAGAGAACCCAGAAAAATTATTAGAAGAGGATCGGGTTCTGCTGCTGCTGCTGTTGCCGGAGAAGACGAAGAACACAGAACAGCGAAAAAAGTAAGTTGCAGAGGCAGATTATTTTCAGTGACAACGAGTTACGGTCGCATCATCCTGCAGTCACCGAAGCTCTTCAGCAACGATTCCGTCCGCTGTATTAGACTTTCAGCGACTACAGTATACCCTTTTTCCCTTGTAATCAATTTTTGAGCCATAAACATGTATTTTGAGAACACGATTAATATGAGGAGCTAAACCCCTTAGCCGAGGCGACGGAGGAAGCCATTGTTCCATGAAAAGTGGTATAGTTCTATTTTAATTATTTATTGCAACTATTTTACATGATTATTTGCATAGAACTTAAAAGAAAAATTGATTTTTATTGAGTAGTTGTGAGTTGTTTTGATGGAACATGCTAGGTTTTAAAACTTTTGATGTTTCATGCTTTGTGATTACAACTACTACTTCAAAAATCTATTAGAGGCAAATATTAAAATCACTTTAAAGAAGAATATTGCATGAATATTGATTAGAATTTATCAATTAATTGGTCAATGGTGGAATCCAGAGTCTCGGTATTTTCTTATTATTGTTGAAACAATTTTATTTAATTCTCAAAAATCCTTCACAAGCCCGAGTTGAACGAACTTTACTCACCACTTTCACTACAACTAAAATTCACATCATAGTCTAGATAAAATTATGGATAAGAATAAATTGATTAAGTTGACTAGTACTCTTTAATTAGTCACATTATCTCTACTTTTTAAACGAGGTTACTACAATAAAATAAATTATAAGATGGCCTTGGCTTGAATTTGCAAATTATAAGATCAACATATAAAATTCCAAACATTGTATAAAATATCGGCTTTTCAACGGTATACATTACAATTTCTTTTGATAGGTCATTCTACTTGTTACATTACTAGTTTACTACAGGGTAAGAAAAGAACCATTTCTTCTCAGAAACGGAACTAATAAATGAATTAAAGAATAATGATGATGGCGCTCCATACTGATTATAAACTCTTATGTGCCGATCTAGGAGAGATTGGCAGTAGCACATTCCGAGGGAATGCCCTGTGAAAAGCGTTTTTTGTCGGTACAATAGTTATAAATCATGTAGTTCTTTTGTACCCATCTCATCCTCTTTTGGTTCGTCGAGTCCAATTCCTGTGAAAACCATGCATTATTGCCGGATGCTTTAGATTTTGCGGCACAAGAAGAGGCAGTTGATGGAGTTGCAACACATGCATTAGCATTGAAGTTGCGGTAGGATGCGGTGAAGGGAGCATGGGACAAATCGGTTTTTACGAGGCCACCCCTGGTGGCCCAGTCATCAGCATTCCATAGACTTGAGTAAATCCTCATGGGTTGGCTCTTTGGAAAGGGAACACCAATTGATTCCGAGTTCTTGAATTCTCTGATTGGAGTACCATTGACTGAGAAGCTGAGGAAGAGAAAAACTTTGATCAGTTTCAAAATTTCAATCCATGAGTTTTAACAAAGTGAGCTTGAACGGTAATTTGGAGTTTCGACTTACATAATTCGCTGAGGATTCCAAAGGATAGAGTAAGTGTGAAAGTGGGCAGTTGGGTCGAACCAGAGGTGGAATTGTTGCTCTCTGTTCCCTTTTCCTTGGCTGAACACATTGGTGTGTAGAGTGTAAGGGTCTCCGCTAAGATTACCCAAGAACTCAAAGTCGATTTCATCGTGTGTTGGCTCTTGCGAAGATAACTGCATGAAGCAAAAATTCATCATAAGTAAATTAGTAAGTAAGAAATAGCAAAAAGTACTGAATTTGAATTACATTTTCATTTACGAAACTGAGCTATGAGGAGTAAGTAGTGCTTACATAGTAGGCAGTGACGGTACTAGCAGAGTTGCCGGGTACAAGCTTAATTTGCATATCAATCTTTCCAAATAGGTACTCGTTCTTGGATTGAAAACCAGAACCAGAAGGTTTATCAAGCGAAAGAGTAAGAAGTTGCCCATTGTTAAGTATTTTATCACGACCATCACCCCAAGTGATATCCATGTCCCGGTAAAAATTACCAGCAGAGGCAAGTAGGACGGAACATGCCATTAGAGAAACCAACAAGTATAATTTTGAAACAGAACCCATTATAAAAGGTTTTGATACAAGTCTAAATTAATGATGTTTGCGAGTGAAATTCTTGAATAGGGAATATGAATGAGATAATTGGATGCGTGTTGTTGTTGTAAGAGATGCAGCATCCTTGATGCTTTTATAGTAGGTGGCAAGTGAAGGGTGTTTTCCCTTTGCAGTGAGGAAGGTTGCTAGAAAGAACGAGTTATGAACTTATGAGTTGGACACAGTTGTTACTTGCTCCCCATACGCACATGCGGTTTTCAATGTATGGGTGGCATTGGCAATGGGGTTGATAGTGATAGTAAATCCTGGAGACAGTTTGTTTTCTTGTAGATTTGTACTTAATTTACTTTCGGCTAGTTGACCGTGACCCACACCCCATAAAAATTCTTTTTCTTTGTTTCAAAGAAGTTATGACCACTTGTAGAATTTTTTTGAGGAGATTTCAAAGTGACAGGCTGACAGTAATTCAAAATCACCCGCCACGGAACTGCCAAGTACCTTTCTCATCATACCACACATGACACAACACAAGACTAATTCTCATCACCACTCATCAGACGTGTGGATATTTACTTCCTTTTCAGAGGGATTCTGTGGAGCAATCGCGTGTAGAACAACATTAGAAAGTGGACCTTGCGCTAAGAGTCTAACTACTAAGATTAACCTAAGTCATAAAATATAAAGCATCCCACCAAGTTACACCTTGAGTGCGTTATTACTTTGTGGCTTGGACGAATAAAATCTCATATTCGAGCGTTTCGTTATCCAGTGACCAAAGGACTTTAGGGGATAGCACTGCGCTAGTTGTTATTCCACGACTGATAATAATCTATGATTAATGATGAATTGATGAATATATTAACTCATTGACGGTTTAGTAATGAAGAAGGATTCCTCGATCATCTCTCTCCATATTGCTTACAACTTAATCCTTTAATTACTTTGTTTATTTAATTTTAAATCTAAAACAAAAACCCCATTGTGACCTTTTGAACAACTAAATCTCATTGCTCTTCGTGGGAACGAACTTGACTTTCATTATATTACTTGTTAATTGAGTGAAATTAAGATCACTAATTTATTGCACCCACGACACGCATCAAATTTTGGCGCCGCTGCCGGGGAGCAGTCGGTAGCTTTAGTTGTGTCTTTTAGTTTTATTTTGTTTTTAGATTTTCTTTTTTTCTTTTTAATTTTCGTTTTCTAGATTTGCTGTTTCAGGTACTTAATCTCTGGCACCAAAATATTGGGATTACTTGAGGTGCAGAATTCAAACTCGCAAGGGAACGGTACTACAAGCACGTCAGCAGTTGCAACAAGAACCCTCTACAGAACAGATGGTTAATACAGACGACGAGAGAGATCCTCCACCTCCGGAAAGAAAATTAAGAGAGTTGACATCTCCATGCCTAGATTCCCAACCACTGTGCATTACAATCACTAACCCAGTGGAGCTGAAGTCAAATCTACTTCATCATCTACCAAAGTTCAAGGGACATCCAGGTGAAAATCCAAATCGACACCTTCAGCAGTTCAAGAACACCTTTCCGTTCTCATTGACAGACTTAGCAGAAGAATGGTTGTATTATCTTCCCCCAGGGAGTATTATAACATGGACTGAGATGAAGAAGCTATTTCTGGAGAAGTATTTTCCTGCTTCCAAGGCAGCATCCGTTTGAAAGGATATTAGTGGCATTCTACAGATGTATGGGGAGTCTCTGTATGAATATTGGGAGAGATACAAGAGGTTGTTGGCAAGCTTCCCACACCATAATATATCCTCAACACTCATCATTCAGTATTTCTATGAAGGATTACTTCCAGAACAAATGAATTTGATTGATGCAGCTGCCGGTGGTTCACTTACTGAGAAGACAATCTCGCAGGCAACCAGTTTGATTGAGAGTGGCTGCTAATACTCAACAATTCTACACCAGAAATAACTCTAACGTCAGAAGAGTTAGTGAGATGGGAGAGTCTCCAAATACAGAGCACCAGTTGAGTACTATTGAGAAGGCAATTCATCGTATATCTTCTGTAGTAGCTCCACCATACCAAGATGAGGCTGAGGTTAACGATTTATTTCCTAATCAGAGGCCAAGGTATGATCCCTATTCTAATACCTATAATCCAGGTTGGAAAGATCACCCAAATTTCAGCTATGCAAACCAGCAAGCTGCATCTCTTAATCCTTATGGGCGACAGAGTGGTTTTCAATAACCACAATTCCAACCACAATCACAACCTCAACCTCAACCAGAATCAAAGCTCAAATCTAGAGGACATGATAAAAATGATGATTCAAAAGCAAGATGAAAACTCTCAGCGCCAGGATGTAATTATGCAAATATAGGATATGGCTATAAAAAAATTGCAAAAACAGATGGGGCAGTTGGCTACAGATATGAATCAACTAAAAGCACAGACTTCGACAAAGTTGCCATCACAAACTTTTGTGAATCCAAGAGAGAATGTTAATGCAGTGCTTTTGAGGAGTGGTAAGAAAACAGAAGAGCCAAAACAAAAAGAAAAGGTTAGTCACGACTTGGAAGACGAAGTAGAAGTGGAAACCGTTCCAAAGGAAAAGCCAACCTCAACCGGCCAACCTAAGGACACAGTTCCTACTTTTACCACACCACCTCCTTTTCCTAGCCGCTTTGCGAAGTCTAAGAAGAAAATTCAAGATAATGAGATTCTGGATATTTTTCGCAAGCTGCAAATCAACATCCAATTTATTGAAGCCATCAGATTGGTACCCAAGTATGCCAAGGTTAAGAGGGATTTGTGTACAAAGAAGGAGAGGTTGATTCCTAATGAAATCACTCAGGTGGGCGAAAGTGCTTCTTCTATGTTACTAAAGAAGATGCCTGCAAAGTGCAAAGATCCCGGGGGTTTCACCGTGCCAATTACTATTGGTACCAATAGGTTTGAGCGTGCTTTACTTGATTTGGGAGCTTCCGTAAGCGTTATGTCAGCCGATGTTTATGATTCTTTGAACCTGGGACCTTTAAAAGAGACAAGGATTATCATTCAATTAGCTAATAAGTCTAACATATATCCTAAGGGACTCGTGGAAGACGTTTTGGTGCAAGTGAATGAACTGATCTTTCCGGTTGATTTCTTTGTGGTGGATATGCATAATGGAGACAATTGTTCGTCTACTTCATTACTTCTTGGTAGACCATTTATGAAAACTGTAAAGACGAAGATTGATGTCAATAGTAGGACACTTACTATGGAGTTTGATAAAGAAATTATACGCTTTAATATTTTTGAAGAAATGCAGTATTCGAGTGATGTCCACTCTGTTTTCTCTATTGACGTTGCTGATTCATTAGATCATAAGGTGTTTGATGATCGTGGGAGTAAGCTAGACTCCCATGCTTTACCACTTTTGGACGTGGACTTGGGTGCTGAATTCTTGGAAAATTGTGGTGTTTTTGCGCCACAACAGAAATTCCAATGTGATACTTCTACTTATATATGCCTTGGCCCAATACTGATGAAATTTCTTTAAATTTTGTTGTGCAGGCACTCAAATTAGAACCTAAGCCTCCTTAACACTTTAAGTATCCCTACTTGGGTGATGAGGAAAAGCACAAGGAATTATGGGAGATTCAACGCGACAAGGTGGATGTAGACTCCCTTGAGTTTCAAGATTTACTCCCTCTGGAGGAGTATTAAGGAGAATGCCAAGTCGGGCTGACGACTTTAAACCAAGCGCTAAATGGGAGGCAACCCATAGGTTTTGTATTTTAATCCCTTTTACTTTTGTTTTATTGTTTTCATATCATATTTGCATCCCCATGTTTAATTTCATTGAGTTCGGAATCCATTTTAGAAGAAAATTATGACGAATACCTTTTCGTCAAAAAAATTCAGACTGCACGTAGTTCAGTCCAGAGACCATAACTGTCAAACCATTTATCGAAACACTGTGTCCTTTTGAAACCCTGTATAAAACACGTAGATAAATAACTTTTGTGAAATGGAGTTTTTCCAAATTCCTTACCAATTTGTACAGTTTTGGCGTTTTATCTGCTGTTACGTCAGAATTCAGATTTTTCAGTTTTACACATTGAGGAAATGTGAAGTTTAAGTGTGGGGGAGTATTTTGCATATAGCTTTTTCATTTTTTTGTACATAGTTTAATGAAAAAACTCCAACTTGTAGTTAGTTTAGAGTCACATAGTATACATGTCGCTAAGATCACATTGAAATTCTCACAAGAGTGACTGAACTTAAAGATGCCAGAGAACGTGATCGAGTTTCTTGCTTGTTTAAGAGTTAAAGTTGGATTTAACCATGCCAGTGGCAAATGAGGTGCAGACCGAATTCGGTATTAGAGTTGTGATCCCCTATAGTGGAGACTACCCATTGTTACATCATGTGAGGCACCGACCTTCAATTCTTTGTATGTGTCTAAATATGTGCTTTTAGAGTGTGTGTCTCTGTACGTTAATTCCGGGTAGAATGGTGAGATACCCAAACTCCCACCAATAGAAGCACTACTTTGATCTCTTGAGCGTTATTTTATCAATCATGATGGTGACATCGAATTGCTAACTTACATACCACTTGTAATCTTGTTCGCAGTTAGCACCATCCACTTTATCTCTCTACACCAACAGGTCCATAGAAACATCATCATCATCAACAAGAGGAGCATCACAAATTTGAAGGAAAGTTGAAGACGGTCAAGGTTTACAGGAAACGATACAGAAATGAGCAGATTTCAGATTCAAGTAAAGCAACAAGACAAGGAGCAGAATTTCTACATGTTGAAGAATTATGTATAAGAGCGAAAATTATCAAGATGAGAGTTCAAGAAGTTTATGATATCAAGACATACAAGTTGTGAAGAATCAAGCGGTAAAGTACTTACACCATGGCCTTTGTACTTGCAATTTTATTTTTTTATCTTTATTTGTATTTGTTTTATTTTCTCTTGTCTTCAAATTAAAAAAAAAAAAAAAGATAAGAAAAATTCGTTGTATCATATTGTGGTTTGTTTTTAGTTTTGTTCTTTCAATAAAACCAATGGAAGAAGAAATATTTATAATAAAGTTTCAAGCAACAAGGATTTGAAGAAAAAGAGTTACATTGTCAAGATTCTACGAAGTTCAAGAGTTATCATCAAGAGTTGAAGACCGAAGACGAAGATAAAGACAAGGATTGAAGACCGAAGACGTTTCTATGGATGCTGTGAGAGTGGTGCTAACTTCACGTCGAACGGATAACGAGGTAAGTAAGCATATTCTCACATTCGTTAAGTGGTTGATTTCCTTTCTTAGAGATCGTCAGAAAAAACAAAAAAGGGTTTTCAAAATGATAAAAGATGTGGGTTTTCAAAACAATTCGGAGGATTTTTCCTTCCTACTATTCAACGTGTCACATGACTCTCTCTTCATTCCTACCTGGACACATGTGTGACCCATAAAAAAGCTTTTTATTATTGAGAGCAACTTCATAAAACCCTTTCTGGTGAGGCAGAGTCGATACTTTCGATTACTCTCAAACCCGGATTCTTTCGATAAGGGATGGTTATTTCTCTTTCAACTTTTAAGGATGAGATTGTGTTCATATATATGTCTAACTTCTTATGACTAGTGTGCAGAATCTCTATGTCTTTTTAGCGCGTTGGATGCTATCATTAGGGAGAACTAGTAAGTTGGAAAAGTAGGTTTTGTGGGTATACCTCTTGTAAGCCCTCACGAGACTATAACTCGTCCACTAGGGACACCTAGGGGTTTAAAGGCCTATTGCACATGCTAAGTGCAACCGTGACTTCGACGACAATGAGTTGTTGTATTTTTGATAGTTTACTCGAGGACTAGCAAAAGCCAAGTGTGGGGGAATTTGATAAGTGCATATTTTATATATTTTTAATGTCCATTCCATGCTAGTATTTGCTACATATTCGTGGGAATTATTGTATATTACTCTTGTTTTCTCTTATTTATGTTTTATTAGGTGAATCATCCAAAAGAAGCGAATTGACACTTAATTGTGCAATAAAAGAAGTTAGCCACAAGCGGAGAAGGGCCAAAGACCAAGTGGAACTCATTCAAATCGAGGAGTTATTGATATCATCTCGAAGAGAATAAAAATACGAAGCTAATGGTGAAAGAACGGAGTCATTCCGAAGTCGTGTGAAGATTTTATGAGCATTTGAAGCGAAGCAAAGTTGGGAAGGTATCGAAGTACAGAATTCATAAAGGCACCCACCTTTATACTCGGGGCTGCCACCAGCATCTTCTTCAACAAGTATCACGACCAGTTCAACTGAAATTAGGTAACAGCTGTTGGCAGTTGAGGAAGATGAGATTGATCGAGAACAAGGAAGGAATGGGGTTGGAATGAATGCTGTTTCTCGATAAAGAAGGAAACTGACCGGGAAAGACTTGGGACTGAGCTCGAGAAGAATAAGAAGATGAGAGGGGAAGCTGTTGGCATCAATCCATGGTGGAGCTGCTGTTGGAGTTCAACAACGATGATGATTAATGGTAGTTAATCGGAACTGTGGTGATTTGGACTGATTTCCTGGAAGGTTCAGCTGTGGATTTGAGGTGGTTGCTACCACTATAGTTGGATGTTGTGAATTGTCGAGAAAGGAAAGAATGGAGATGTGATCGGAAGTTGGATGAAGTTCAGAGCTCGTGATGGATGGAGGAGCTGGTGATGCTCGATGGTGCAGTTGCGGCACGAACAGAGTTGTGGTCTGTTGGTTTAGGTCCATGTTGGCAATGAAGAATATTAACGGAGATTAATGATGAAAGCTCGAGTTCAGGGAGGTGCTGCTATTATCAACATTGATGGCGTCTGTTGGCAGTTGACGGAGATCGAAGGGCCGAGCTAGATGTTGTTGCTGTGATGAGAACTCGAGAACATGCAGTTGATAATGGTTGGTGCTCGAATGATGGAAGACACAGTGCTATTAGCTGTGAGTCTGTGGTGTTGAGAACAGGGAGGAGCTCGAGTCTGTTTGGCATGAAAAGAATGATGATGGCAGCGGTGATGGAACAACGGAAGTGAGAATGAGACCGGTGATGGACTGGAGCTGTGGTATACTGTGGTTGATGGTGCTGTTGATTATCAATAACGATGAAAGAAAATAAATGGTTGCTGTTAATGGAGCTGTAGTTTGTGACATGAAGATTTGGGTCGTTTGCGATAGATGGAACGAGCAAGTCACGGTGTTGTGAGTTCTGGAGTTTGGATGAGTTTAAGAAGACGTGAAGATCAAATAAAGAGAAGTAGTTTTCAGCGAGAGTCAGAAGAATACAATTTTCACGTATAGCCCGGTATACGTGAGTTACGGCGAAGAGAAAGAAAACTCAGGTGAATTATATTTTCACGGTGGCTTTAGTGTCCGTGATTTGATCGAGCAAGAATGAAAAACTCAGGGGGGAAATATTTTCACGGAGGGTCGACTGTCGGAGGGAATCACAGATGGAATCTGAAAATCCAGGGACTTTTATTTTTCACAGAGATGCGACTGTCCGTGGGAAGAAAAGATGAATGTACTGTCAGTCATCCAAGACTGACAGTGAAACAAGTTTATGGGCTGGATTTGAACAGGCTTGTGCAGCGGCCCATTCAGTTGTGGTTATATTTCACAGGACCCAGCCGTGACTTAGGCTAGTGGTGCGATTTTGGTAAGTCTTGGCGACTATTCGACCGGGATTTGGTATACGGGCGCAACTACAATTTGGATACCTATAAAAAAGAGAATTCTTATCATAAATCTTTTAATGGTTAATCAAGCTTTTGGAGAGAAGAACACAAGGAAGAAAAGCTAGGGTTTTGGAGCGATTTCATTATCGTAACGATTTCTCCTCCATTTTCTTATATATTTAACATGGGTGTTTTTACATCCATGAGTAGCTAAACCCATAATTGATTGAGGATGAATTCTAAGTTCTAGACTTGATTTGGATTAATATATGCATCTATTTTGAGTTCTTCATATGATTATTGTTTGCTTCTACTTTAATGAATGTCTATGATTGATTAATTGATTGCTCTAGGTGGCCAACTATAGTAGTTTATTGATTGCTTTATTGCCAGTAAAGGGTTAGGATATCCGTGTCATTGTTGAATAACCCATACACAAGTAGAAAACGTGAGACCTTGCAGAGGGATTCTGGGGAGCAATCGCGTGTAGAACAACATTAGAAAGTGGACCTTGCGCTAAGAGTCTAACTACTAAGATTAACCTAAGTCATAAAATATAAAGCATTCGACCAAGTTACACCTTGAGTGCGCTATTACTTGGTGGTTTGGACGAATAGAATCTGATATTCGAGCGCTTCGGTATCCAGTGACCAAAGGACTTTAGGGGATAGCACTGCGCTAGTTGTTATTCCACGGTTGATAATAATCTATGATTAATGATGAATTGATGAATATATTAACTCATTGACGGTTTAGTAATGAAGAAGGATTCCTCAATCATCTCTCTCCATATTGCTTACAACTTAATCCTTTAATTACTTTGTTTATTTAATTTTAAATCGAAAACAAAACCCCCATTGTGACGTTTTGAACAACTAAATCTCACTGCTCTTCATGGGACCGAACTTGACTTTCATTATATTACTTGTTAATTGAGTGAAATTAAGATCACTAATTTGTTGCACCCACGACACACATCAGAGGGAAACAAGTTTACAACATAAAATAAATATCCGTGGAGATAATGCCACTGTCATTCGATTCACCGTTCGGTAGAGACGGCATGTTAATGAACTAAGTTACAAATCAGACTCTTAACCCATCTCGTTTTGCCAGTTTTATAACTGGTGCAAAACTGGAAAATTGCCAGTTTGCCACCTACCAAATATCCTCATATTACTGCAAACAGAGATCAATATCCAACACAAAATCAAATATCTGCTCTTCACATGGTGTCTTGTCTTCAAGGATCATGAATCTCCAAGCTTCAGAGAAGTGATGACCAACCGGCCAAACTTTACTTTGATTACTTGTAATTTTAAGAAGTTGTCTATCACTTTTTTTTTTATCGGTAATTATTTTGGTGCTTGTGAGTTTCGAACTCAGATTAGTCACTGGTATCGTCACCCAGTGACTTTACCACTGTACTACAGTGACACCGGCAGTTATCTGTCACCTCTTAAGTTATCTCTTTTTTTTTTTTCTTTTTTTTTTTTTGTACTCTCCATGGAGGGTACAAGCCTTTTGTGTTCTCTTCTTTTTTTAATAATTATTTTTATTCTTTACCGATAAAAATAAGGGCTCGCATGATTTCCATCAGCCGACAGCCCCCTCAAATCCCAAAATCTTGCAAATCATACACTAAATGGTATATTATTCGAGATATTTTCGCTTTTACAATCTAAAATTTAGATTTAATTATTCGTATCTTTAATAATTGGCTAAGCACATAAGAGTAACCTGCAGGATGGTATGTGCTTGTCGGTTTTTTTATGGGCGTGCTGGATTGGATATTACCAGATCTATTGTTTAATTAATATGGAAATGACATTTCGCTAAAGCAAGAATTATATGCAAGTAAACCAAGGACAACAAAAAAAAATCACGGGAGAATAATAACATCTCTAATAGAAGATGAGAATTTTACTTTTTTGTTATGATACGTAGGATTTTAGACCTTTTTGAATTAGATCCATCTCCAACATTAGATCCTATAAAATAGGAGGGGTGCTAAAATAAAAAGATCTTACAGAAAGTCTTATCTAGATTTTTGGGATGACCTCCATATCATCTTTTAACATTTTTATAATATTATTTCTAAATAATTTTTTCTAAACCAATAAGAATAAATTCTTTATTCCTTATCCAAAAAACAAATCCTGAAAATAAGACCCCGTACCATTGGAGACGGTTCATGAAAGAAACATTGCTATTTTTACCATATATATAATTTATTTATTTTTTCTTTGATGAGTTAGTAACTTAGTACAGTGGTTAATTATGACCCCTAAATACTACTATCAATTACAAATATAAATAAAAATCCATAACTAAGGATCTAAATAGAAATTCAACGTAGAATTTTTAGCACCCGCGGTTGGAGATGCTCTAAGAAGGAGAACTTTAAGAGCATCATGTGGAATTTTTATTTAGGTCCTTATTATTTGTGGGGTTATATATATATATATATATATATATATATATATATATATATATGTTGCAAAAATAATAATGTTTTGCTCATGAACTATCTCCAATAGTGGGGTCTTATTTTTAGGATTTGTGTTTTTGGATAAAGATAAAACTGATTCCTTTTTTTTATTGGTTTAGAAAAATTTATGTAAAAATAATAATTAAAAAATATTAAAAAAGATGACATGGAAAATAATAATTAAAAAAGTATTTATTTTGACACCCTTCCTACTTTATGGCACCTACTGTTGGAGATAAATTTAATTTAAATGGGGGTCTAAAATCCTATGTGTCATAAGAAAATAAAACTTTCACCCTCTGTTGGAGGTGCTCTAATGCATGAAAAAGGGTCTTGCGGTAAAGTTGAGAAGATAGTTATCACTGTCTTACGGTATAGTATAGCTTCTACACGATATCATTGTGCTTTTCTTTCTTCCGTCTTAAAATAGAAAAACAGATTCTTCTAGAAGCATGAAATTTATTAGATTAAACTGAAATTACACGGGGTACGTAATACCCATAGAGTCTGCTATTACAATAGAACTTATAGACTGTGGAATCGCATGCTCCCATACCGTGGTTGTGAGCCTCCCTATGGAGCAGTCATCCGCTGCTCGATTTGCTAAACCGTCCGTCGCTTGATTTCCTTCTCTGTAGACGTGTCTAATGGTGTATTGCTGGATTTCGGTGAGCCTTTGTTTGATCTTTGCAACCAGGTTAGATATATACCATGGGGCGTCGGTGTCCGAGTTTAGAAATCCCATTAAACATTCTGAATCCGTTTCAAATTGAACCTTTGGCCATCCTCGTTCCGTCGCCGTTTTAGAAGCGATGTGCATGGCCTAAGTTTCCACTACAAGTGCTGTGGTGATGCCTAGTGATTGTGATATTGCCAGGATTGTGTTGGTTTTCTCGTTTCGACATATAATACCTGCTCCTGCTATTCCGGGGTGACCCCTTGCTGCCCCGTCTGTGTTGATTTTGATCCAATCTGAGTGGGGCTTGAGCCATCCCACAAAGATGGTTGAAGTTGTGATTGTTCTTTGTGCAGGGTTTGCATATGGCTGCATCCCAGGGAGCACCGGTGGGAGGTGGCTTTGGGCCCATGAATATTTCTATTGGAGTTTGATGGCCATTTGCATTACGTTTGTCGGATTTGGTTGTTGTTGACGATACATCACGTTGTTCATGGTTATCCATAAAGACCAAAATAGGAAGCAGAAGGTTGTGGTGATCGGTGCAGGCACTTTTTTTTTTTTTTTTTTTTTTCAAAAACAAGGAACCTTTTCATTAATGGGATTTCAAGGTTACAATGAGTTTAAGATCGAAAATAAGAGAATACAAAGTAACAAGAACATACCGTAAGAGTACAATACCAAGAAATCCGACAAGAGAAAGAGAAGGATTACCGGAGTAAGACAAATACAAGTATGAATAAGATCCGATTAAATCGGAAGAAAGATGGTTTTCTCGGAATTACATTCCAACCATTTAGTGTGTTTTTCTTCTTTAGAAAGAAATGCTCCCAAAGTAGGAGTGATTTTCTCAAATCTCTTATAACTAGTGATGAAGCTTCCGTTGTCAAAAAGACCACCTATGGAGATTCTGTCGCCGGATAAGTTGATGATGAAGATTCCGATGAGGATTCCGTCGTCGGAGACAACCAAGATGAAGATTTCGTCATTGGAGAGCATCACTATTGATCTTAAATCCCAGCCCAATAACCAAGAATCGCCATTAAAGCGAAGATAAACCTCAAAAGAGTAGATAAAACCACCAAAATGGTGTAGATAAGTAGAAAACATAATAAAAATCAAATTAATCTACTAACTAACCTAGAAAGCAAGGAAAAATGAAAAAATTCGCTCAGATCTAGTTTAAAAATGAACTAGATCTTAGCAGAGAAGGGTAGTTTTTGATGGTTTCGTTAGAGAAGAAGAAGGAATGAGAGAAATGAGAGAGAAATAGAAAAAAATTACAGGCACTTTTGTTTCAAGGAGTTGGTCATTTTTTCACATAAATTGCGTGTGTATTTTGGCTTGATGTTGATACTTTTAATTTGTTAAGTTGGTTGTTTAGATTATAATCCCACAGATGAAATTGCGGATAAGTTTATTACTTTTCTCCTGGTGCTGGTGTGTACTAGACTACTAGTTCCCCTTCTTTAAACGATGCAAATCATTTAATCCAACAAGCTGTTTTTCTCACACATAGTATTTTTTTAAAAGCATTATTGTGTCTTTCCATTTATTAAGATCTCGCCATATGTGGCCTCTTCCCAAATTTGAATACACAAAATTTGACAGAAACTAAATATATAACTTGTGAGTGTGTTCTACTCGTTACATTGATACATACATAGGGTAAAAATCTAAAGAACCATTTCCTCCAACTCTAAGAAACAAGATAACGAATAAATGAATAGTATTGGTGCTACATATCGACTATTATAGATTTAAGAGCGATTTGCAGTAGCGCATTCTGGGGGCATGCCCTGTGGAAAGCGCTTTTTGTCGGTACAGTAGTTGTAGATCATGTAGTTCTTTTGTACCCATCTCATCCTCTTTTGGTTCGTTGTATCTAGTTCTTGTGAAAACCATGCGTTGTTGCGGGATGCTCTAGATTTCGCCATACAAGAAGAGGCGGTTGATGGAGTTGCAACACATGCATTGGCGTTGAAGTTACGGTAGGATGCAGTGAAGGGAGCATGGGACCAATCGGTTTTTACAAGACCTCCTCTGGTAGCCCAGTCATCTGCGTTCCATATGCTGGAGTAAATCCTCATGGGTTGGTTCTTTGGAAAAGGAACACCGATGGATTCTGAGTTTTTGAACTCTCTAATTGGAGTACCATCAACTGAGAAGCTGAAGAAAAGAAAAACTTTGATCAGTTTTGGTACATGATGAGCATTTAAAACATGCACAAAATCTAACAAAATGCACTTTAACAGTAACATTGCGAATTTTAACTTACATAATGCGTTGGGGATTCCAAAGGATAGAGTAAGTGTGAAAGTCGGCAGTTGGGTCAAACCAGAGATGGAACTGTTGCTCTCTGTTCCCTTTTCCTTGGCTGAACACATTGGTGTGTAGAGTGTAAGGATCTCCGCTAAGATTACCTAAGAATTCAAAGTCGATTTCATCGTGTGTTGGCCCTTGCGAAGATAACTGCATGCAGCAAAATTCATCGTAGTAAATTAGTAAGTACAGTAACAAATAGCAGTACCGAATATGGATTAGTATATGGAAATTGAGCTATGGAGAAGAATGCTTACGTAGTAGGCAGTGACAGTACCGGCAGAGTTGCCGCGTACAAGCTTAATTTGCATATCGATCTTGCCAAATAGGTACTCGTTCTTGGACTGGAAACCAGAACCGGAAGGTTTGTCAAGCGAAAGAGTAAGAAGTTGTCCATTGTTAAGTATTTTACCACGACCATCACCCCAAGTGATATCCATGTCCCGGTAAAAATTACCAGCAGAGGCAAGTAGGACGGAACATGCCATTAGAGAAACCAACAAGTACAGTTTTGAAACAGAACCCATTATAAAAGGTTTTGATACAAGTCTAAATTAATGATGTTTTAGAGATTTGATAGAAATTCTTGAATAGGGAATATGAATGAGATAATTGGATGTGTGTTGTTGTTGTAAGAGAAGCAACGTCCTTCATGATTTTATAGCAGTGGTAGTGAAGGGGAAATGAAGGTTACTGGAAAGAAGGTGAAAATTCTTGGGAGGAGCGGATTATGAGTTGGACACAGTTGGTAGGCTTTTACTTGCTCCCTCATACACACGCGGTTTCTGTGTGTTCGGTTGATAGTGATAGTAATCTTTAAGCCAGTTGTTTACTTGCAGGCCTGTACTACTTATCACCTTTGGCTAGCTATTGGTTGACCGTGACCTACCCCATACAATTCTTACATTTTTTCTTGTTTTGAGGCAATTCTAACCACTTAAAAAAACTTTTCGAGGAAATGTTAAAATGACAGGACATCACCTGCCAAGTACATCCCCTACCACACCACAAGGCTAATTCCTCCTTATCTCAGACGTGTAGATCTTTACTTCTATTTAATTTATTATTCTCGAGGAAGGCCGAAGGCGTCTATCAATAAAATTCATGTGACTATGTGGAACAGTGGATTTTAGATTACAAGCTGTTTTGTCTTGTGACGAGGTTTCTAAAACTAAAGCCGCCTTAACAAATGTAACTAAAATAAAAATCATTTGTCTTCCCTATAAAACACGTCCTCCTCTAGGTGTTATCTGGAGGAGTTTTTGATTGTCCACTGTAGTATATTGTTGTGACTGAAAATGATGGTCTCCTAGAGCGCTTCATATGTTTCTCCTTGCATCTGATAATTTTGTACCAAGTGGGCGTCATATGTATGACGCATGGACATGTTTAATTTAGCTTCCTTGGGATAATCTTTAAGTAATTTGTAGTTTAGGTCCTAAATTTTGACTACAGTTGTGATAAGGTTGTTAATTTGATAATGCCAATTGGAGGTGTCTGGATTATACCATGGCTAGATTTGATTTGGTTTCGGGAACATACGGAGGAATTGGATTAAGTGGTGTTTATACAAAAATGACGTTCAACATGTGAGGCAGTGATGATCTCACTTTCTGAGGAGCTCTGCGAATCGGGCGAAAAATATCTTCTTAATGTTCTCTCTATCTCCCTTTCTATACTAGGGTTTTGTTTGATCACTGTCTATTCTTTGCTTCTTTCTGTTCTATTTTTTGTT
Organism: Papaver atlanticum; assembly: GCA_023531105.1. Taxonomy (NCBI): domain Eukaryota; kingdom Viridiplantae; phylum Streptophyta; class Magnoliopsida; order Ranunculales; family Papaveraceae; genus Papaver; species Papaver atlanticum. Next base: position 3,326,435 of record JAJJMB010005545.1, on the reverse strand, counting down.
ATTTTTTGGCCTTCGTTTTTTATTATAATCTCCTTTTCATTCCTTAGTGATTCTACTAATGTTCTCTCCAGGGCCTCAAAAGTTCATCAAATCATGGGTTGCATTCAGTTTTGGACTTTTGCTCTCTGGTTTCTCCTTCAATTAACAATATGGATTCAACCTGTTCGAATATTAGCATCAAAGTATTCAGCAGTTTTGCACCCCAACAACAACAGTGGGGATTTCAAAAGTATGTTCCAGTATTGGTTTCTTTATCATCTATATGATTCAAATGTCATCATCAGGTCATTTGAGTTTCATCCATTCTCACCGATCCAAATCGGTTTGGAGAAAAATTGGAATTCTTGTTTTTCAAACCTTCCCCCTAATACAGTCCGGAATTTTATCCCTATAACTATACCGCCGAAACTTTCTCCTCTGACCGCAACCACATTGAATGCAAAGCATATTTTCCATAATGCGTGGAATATATCCTATCCATTTTCGAAGCAAAAATATTATCCTCATGCAACTAATTTTAGTTACTCTAGCTGTCATAGTTACATATATTTTTATCATTATTGATGGTGGATTTTCGACAAAGGTCAAAATCGTAAAATCATGATACTGCATGTTTCTGACCCAACTTCAGGAACGCATGCGACGATTCATGTTTTACGATCCGTGAACCGTTTCACGATCTCTGATCGAGTTCCTCTAAGAGCCATGATGAATATGTTTCTCGAAAAGCCTCCCACTAGCTGAGCGTTCGATGCTACGCATTTCATTGTGACCTCTATGTAGAATAATGGAATTGGGCGGTCCTCCTACATAATTGTTTGTTGAGAGGGCTTAACACCTTCAGGACGTCGGCGACACTCGTTGTTCCCTGACTACATAGAGAGACCGTATATATATTCAGGAGGCTCTCCTATATAATTGTTTGTTGAGGGGGCTAAACGCCTTCAGGACACCAACGCTGCACGTTGTTCCCTGACTATACATCTTTCAGAATGAGTATGATGCTTCAACTATCTCATATCTCGATTCTACAATAGATTAATTCTACCGTGACATTCGCCACTGAATTCCTAAAAAATAATCTATTTTATCTTATTACTCCGTTCCATGGCTATCCCCGGATGATTCCATGGATTAGTAATAGATAACCATCTTATCTCATTACTCCGTTCCTTGAATTCCCCGGCTGGATTCATGGATTAGTAATAGATACACAATTCATTTATTACTCCGTTTCATGAGTCATTCTCCGATGAATTTCATGAATTAGTAATAAGTATCCAACAATCGGGCATCTGGAATATCACCGAGTAAGCCCCAATAAAATGGTGCAAGTGTACTCAACAATGATGCACGAACGAACACCCAAATGCACCAATGAGCATTCAAAAATATGGACAAACAAGGAATCCTACACAAAATAGGAGATAGAAAATAATAATAAAAAATAGAAAACACACGCCTAGGGACCGGGCCCACCGGCCGGCCGGACATGCCGCCGTGGCCGTTCCCCCACGCCCTCTTCCTTTATTTTTTTTATTTTTTTTATTTTCATGAATTCATGAAAACTCGTTCATTCAAGCAACTTTCCTTGTTTGAGCGAAACTCACGGTTTCTCCATATTTTCACGATTTCATGAAAAATAATAAAAATAGGGAAGGTGTTGTGGGACCGGGCTACCTGGCCGGCCGACCATGCCCTAGCCGTGGCCGGTCCCACACCTTGCAATCCCTTGTGTTCATAATTATTATTTCCCTCATCTCATGAAACTCCTCCGTTTGAGCAAAAATCATGGTTTCTTAATATTTTCTCAAATATTGCTCAAACCATGAAAAAACCAAAAAGTCAAATGGTCACGTAACCAGCTAGGCTACTCACGTCAAATATTAAAATATATTATTATTTTAATATTCTCATTTTTTTTTATCAAACGAGCAAAGGCCTACTTGCTCATTCGAGCAAAAATCTAGAATTTCAGTCAAAGATCAAACTCTTCTGAAAATCCAAAATATTGCTCGAACACAATCAGAAAATACCAAAACTCTCAGGACTGAGACACGGACATTATGGTGACACGGGCATGCTTCCTTGACTGACCAAGGACGGACCTAAGGTTTGCAAGGAGCCGGTCCCACACACTCTTATAATTTTGACCTAATTTGCTCAATTGCTCATATTGGGTCCAAACTCTTTCCAACCAACTTGGAATTTGCTCAAACGACCATCAGCTGGTCCCACGACCACCAAGGGACGGTTTCATGCCCTCTTGGTCGGTCCCTCACCTCTCCATAATTGGGTTTTATCACCTAATGCTCATACGAGCATTATTCTAATAAATGATCAACACCAGCGTTTGATCATTCTTTCACCAACCGTTCAACTAAGGAACCTGGTGTACGCTCACTCGAGCACTTGGGAACCACATGGTCGTCCATTATCCCATGTGATCGGTCCCTCCCTCACTCATGACTTTTTTTCAGCAATTCATCAATTGACGAACAATTAATCAAAAATTAGGGTTTCCAACAAACGCTTCACGAATCATAATTCTGAGCAAGTTTAAACACTAATAATTTTATGTTGATCCAGCAATCAACATCTTAATTAATTATATAATATTCGGTCCAGCTACCAATATTTTAATTAATATTTTATTTGGTCACGCTACCAATAATTCAACAAATGAGCAATATTTGCTCAGTTCGTCAATATTAGTTCAACTATCAATATCCAATAATTCATCACACGAGCGACATTTGCTCAGTTCATCAATATTCATCATGTTGATCCAATTATCAACATTTATTCAAGAACTATACGTCTCGACAGACATGTTCAATCCATGAATCACTGAGCGTTCGTCAATCATGCTCAATTCAACAAAACTTAGACTCACCGTCTAAAAGTCAACAATTGACCTAATACACGTCTGCCTTGCAGACTCCACGTTCATGAGACATCAATCACGTCACATGGGGGGATATTACTTAGGGTTTTGGTCTGGAGGCCTACGGCACGTGTGTTTATCCACGATGAGAAATGTGAGTAAGTCGTGGAAACGGTTGAAGGAGTTAGCAAAGTAGTGGGTGGACGGTTAACTAAGTCTCCACACGACTTGGAACTGGTTTCACCACGAATTCCTACTTTCCCACTCTTTCACCCAAGAAACCGTCACACTTACTGGGATCAAGGTGTTCACTATTCTGACAATATAAATAAGTCGTTGAATCCATGATTGAAGATAAAAGAAAATCCACGAGATATTGAACAAGACAATCCATCGTCTAACCAAGAATCATCGTGTGAGCAACACTCTCTCAATCATTCGAAACTTATTTACATAAACTTGCAGAAACCTTCAACACATCCACAATCCTTGATCATCATTGATCCCACAATTCTCAGCTTCCCTCCTACAGATCAACCCATCTCCCTCTTTGTGACCGAATTGACTCTGGAACGACCATTGACTTGGTTTAGGCCGGAGTCCTACAGATTGATCTCTCGAACTTAAAAGCACTCCCGTGTAGTTTGCTCGGTTGAGGAGTCTCGTCCGCACGGTCGTCTCTTCAATTTCCCAAAAAACCAGCAAATCGTTTTTCTCCATCTACAGATTGGCGACTACAGTGGGAGATTAATCTCTCGGTTGCACATTTTCACAAAATGGTTGATCTTAGGTCAGGTTCAGTCACAAATCCTAACCCAAACAACGCTAGCACTAGCAATAACGGTGGTACTCCAGAAACTATTCCTGCTTCCAACAACGGTACTGGCGGTACCACTCCTCCTCAAACCAATATCGAAAATCATCCTCTCTTCGGCCGGCATCCCGAGGAAGTCAGAGAAAATCCGCCCACCATAGCTGATCTCATGAAGGTACAGGAAGTTCTCGCCAAAAATCAAACTTATATGGATACTACTCAGAAGGAGCTATGCAATTATCTCAAGACTCTCACTGACAAGATGTCATAGAAAACTCAGGAGAAGGGAAAATCCAAAGAAGAGTCTTCAGCTGCTTATCCTGAAGTCATTCCGATCCATGTAGTAGATGATGATGAAGTACACAAGGCTGCAGACAACCCACCAACGAAGGAACCTGCAGGCTTCATCACTCGTGAGGACCTGGAACGCTTCATGGAGGATCGAGGAAAAGACAAGACACCATATGTCCACCGTCATCAACCTCCATATCCTGCTGCTACGTAAATAATTCCTCTCCCAAAAGGCTACACCTCTCCAACATTCACGATGTATAACGGAGCAGGGAATGCTCGAGAACACATCTCTCGATTCCTGGAGACACTAAGAGAGCACGAGCACAACCATGTTGTCCGTCTAAAAGAAATCTCAAAATCTCTGACAGGATGAGCATATACATGGTACAACAACATTGCACCAGGGAGCATTGCTAGTTGGGGAGAAATGGTTAATACTTTCTACAGGAAATACTTCTTTGTCTCAGAGCAGATCACTCTTTCGGACTTGGTAAGAATGGCTCATAAAAACACTGAACATCCGAACGAATATGTGAAGAGGTTCAGAATTCAAGCCTTGGATTGTCATGATCTTAAAGTTACTGAACAACAATTGGTGGACTTGTGCATAAACGGGATGATACCGGTTTACAGTGCCTTGCTGGAAAATCTCCAATTTCAGACTTTCTCAGAACTCCATGAAGCGGCCAAGCGATCAGCAACTACTGCTCTAGCCTTACTGGAAAGAACAAAAACTGTCAAAACCGAGGAGCCGCGAGATACTCGAACTAGCACCAGGCACCTAGTCAATAAACAATACAATGTTCAACCTTCCATGAATGTTGCTGAAGGAAGCAAAAGGAAAGCTGATGCGCAATAACATAAGAATGCTTCTCCAACGTCTCATCCTATGAAAGCACCAAGGAAGGACAACCAAACTCGAAATACACAAACTCCTACTTAGCGTCAGCAGAATGATCAGGAAGTACCAGACTTTCCTTTCCTTATTGAAGAGGTAATCGAGTTATTGGAAGTCTAGATCCAAGATGGTGCGATCAATTTACCTCCCGTCAGGAGAGAGCCGACGGATGAGGAAGTGGAGAATCCGCGTTACTGTCGCTTTCATAGGTATGTCAGTCATCCGACCAGTGACTGCAGAACTCTGAAAGGCATATTCAAGGAAAAGACTGATTCAGGAGAACTGGGAACTGAAGGAGTACACAAGAATCCTCTCCCAATCATAACCTTTACACTATCTGAACAACCAATCAAAGAAGCAGTTCAATCATTGATTGCACATGTCTGCGAATTACTTTATCTGTCAAAAGCTCAAAGGGGAGATATGTTCATGGCTTTAAACCACATAGTATCTGGGAAACGACTATCCATTCCAGAAACGCTCCCTGAACCTCCAGCCACTGACAAAGAGATGTATGACTGGGGACTTCTCACCACGGTCCACCTCAAAGGAAATGAGTTCAAGCGAGCATTGGTCGATGTTGGAACTGCTGTGAATATCATCCCTTTGAAAATCTCAGAGCCGCAGGCATCACTCGATAAGAAGCCACTCATGCTCCTGTCTCAGTCAGAAACCATGAAGGAATCTCAAGGGATGCTTATGGTTACATCATTCTCAAGATGAAAACTGGTTCAACCTGGGCAGATACTAAATTTCACATAATCAGGGAGGATCCAGGATATGATATGATCCTTGGACAAACATGGATTCATGCTGAAAAGGTAACTCCAGCACCTTCAGTTACACATTTCTCTGTTGAAGAAAGCTCCGACTCCGAAGAAATAGAGGACGATCCGTCATTCGAACATCTGGGAAAGGTTCAAGCCTTGATGGAACTCACACAAAAGCCTGAAGAGAGTGCACATGAATTCGTCAAAATATTCCGTACTCAGGCAAGTCTTATTCCCCCTCATGAGTCTATATTATCAACTTTCAAACATGCTACCCTGGTCCGGGGACTCAATTTTTCTAATAACCTAGCACTCACCAAACGCTATGAGTGGTTGGTCTCGCCTCAGCAATACTTCACCAAGTGGTTAGATGCAGAACCTCTCAGAATTCAGCATTCCACTGATACGGTCATTGCTAAAATAATGGCCGAGCATAACAAACAATACCCTGAATATTCTTCCTTGCACGAGTGTCTGTATGTGCCATGAAATTGGAAAGCTCCGCAAACATGGAATCCCACCGTACGAGGAATTCCAAACCAGCAGAAAATATTCAGAGCACGAACAATCAAACCTAACAAATTTCATGAAGAGGATTTAGTTCTCAAGGCAGTTAAACGCAGTGATCGTTCAAGGAGGAGGTCTAATTGGGAAGGGCCTTTCATGATCACCAAATCCATGGCCGGTGGGTACTACAAGTTGATCAACATGGATGAAAAATCCATTGTGCCAGTGATGAAGGAAAATTGTCTCAAAGCCTTTGACGCGTGAAATATTCAGATGGAGTGTTATTTGTTCAAAGCTAGGGACACTCAATGCATGTTAGGATTTTCTTTCACCTGTATTTTCAATTTCTCCAAAATGTTTGCAATATTTGCATCCAGTATTTGAATTCAGCAATTTATCAAAGTTCTCTTACTTAAAATAAAAATATCTATCAAATCCAAAAGAAAATCCTCAATCACTCACTTATTCAAAACCAATCAAAAAATTCAAAACCAAAGTAAAACCTCACATCTCTCAGAAGTTCAAGGTTCAAGAGATTATGGAAAGGAAAACTAAAGGAAGCCGGCAAAGTAAGATTTCTGCTTCTCTGCATTCTCCAAGACTTGCAAGGCTGCTTTCTCCAACTCCATCTTTTCAGTCAATTCAGCAATCTTAGCCATTTTCTCCATCACAGCATCACTGGTGAAGGGTATATTGTTCTCTACTGCATCCCTGATGATGTTGATCCTCTGACGAAGCCACTTCAAGTTGAAACCAAGTTCTTCAGATTGCTTCAAATTGTATTCCCAATCAAAGAGTACATCTTGAGTAACAGTACTTCTCGCCATGGTCCGTATATCATCTATGACACGCAAGATAGCTCCTACTTGCATTGTCAAGAAGTAACTGCGTTTTGGATCCTTAGTGACAACAATGTGACCATACATTTTCCACAATTTCTCATACATATCAGCATACCCTATGGGAACGCTAAATCCACCAACTGATGTGTGATATGGGAGTGACTCGCCGAATTGAGGCTCACAAATAATCCCTGCGTTAGGATATTCATGCACTATTATGCAGTTCTCAATTATCGGAGCAACTTCAGCAATTGTGGGAGCAGTTTCTTCTATCGATGGAGCCGTTTCTTCCATTCTGAGGCCGGTTTCTTCTATCTCTAGAGTGACGATGATTTGAGCTTCATTCTCCTCGACAACTTCAGTAGCAATACTCTTATGGCATTGAGGTGCATAGATGGTAATATCATCAACTCGATTCACCATATGGTTTGAATAATCATTCGCTCCACTATTCTCAACTTCGACATTTGGTACCTAATATGAAGATTACATGAAATTAGAGCAATTCAAGCATGGAAACCAAAGGCAATCATAAAATCCAGCATGTAAGTGAACTAACACTATCTAAGTTTTTTACTATACATCCAAGACATGAGAAAATAGTGTGGAAGTCATAAAACACGTTTTTCAACAAGCTCGTCTGAAGAGATTTTATACTTCCTTTATAATACGATGAACTGGGAAAAATTTGTAAGTAATCTAAGGTTTATTCATATACCATTATGTTCGTATGGATGTTTTATACAACATATCAAAATTTCATGACAATTGGAAAAATGAGCAAAGAGTTGTGGCCAAAACATTGGACTACATGTCAGCTGAAAAAATTCTAAAGATCTCCTGGAAGTTTACTGTTTCACTGATTTCGACCCATAAACGTGCTCAAAACTCTAAAAACTTCTTTGCTAAAGCATGGAAATATCCTGGGAATAAGAATGCATGGGTAGATTGCGAAAATCCGACATCGGATGAAGATTTTATGGCGTTTTTGCTAAAAGACTGAGTTCTGAATTTTCTGATGACGTATTTCACTATTTTTTTTCATTCATTCATGTGGATTCTCGTTCATTCATTCACAAATCAGCAATATTATACTTCTAGGAAGAAAAAATGAGATGGGTACTTACTTGAGGGGTTTCCAAACTGTTCGAAGGATTAGTATGGCCTGCATCAACATCAATAGCACCATTGCCCTCATTCGGTCCTGATTCTTGAGGATTCCCTTTCTCACCACCATTCGAAGACGAATGAACAACACGGACATGTTGGTATTCCACAACAATGTTCTCCTGGATATGTAGCGGCAATTATTATTATTTATTTCAAGAAGTATCATGATTAATTATATGAAGGAGTACTTACATCAACTTCACCTTCATCGCTGGACTCATGAGTTGTTAGCTGAGCAAGACGAAAACCTTCAATACTTGATGGAGCGAAATTATGGAGCAGCAACAAACATTGGTTTCATGATCCTAATTATGCGGACAAGGAAAAAGTCACGAAGGAATATTAACAACTCATCAAAGAAACGACTGGGGACTTCACATTATTCGGTATCATCCTGTAGTTCCTCTTACTTCTGCCTTCTCCACTCTGGGGACTTTCTTGCACTTCTGAGAAGTCTAAATGGATTCGAGATCTTACAGCACGGCCATCCTACCGCAAAGTCAATAAAGTAATTAAGGTGCGATTATCATGCTTTTACCAAAATCATAATGAAAGTACTTACCTGTGAACATGCTGGAGGTGTTTTCCTTTTATCACCGCTGGAAAGATATCTCAACCTTGGTCGATCAGAAATCATGTCAGGAAAAGGAAACTCTCGTACCAGAGACTTAACATCCATCGCAAACTTATGCAAGCGCTCAAGTTGTTGACGCCAGAAGTCTACATAACCCGGAGTTACGTAAGTAGATCGGTCAAAGATCGGAAACAAGGAATCATTTCCTTCCACATGCGTGCAATCTAAATGAGCCTTCAGATGTCCAACCGATGGATTATTCATTCGATGACCTGGAGCACACTGGTCGAGACCCATTTGTCGAGCTTCTCTGTCGATGTTATATTCTTACACCTGGAATTTTCCGTGCATTACTGACACCAAGTAACCAGGGGTGCAACTCAATATAAAAGATTTCTCTCCATCACTCAGACCGGCGCCAGATTTCAATGTGGCATTTTCTTCAGTAGTATTGAAAGTGATCAATTGTGAGAAGAGAGGAGAAACTGACACCCAGGGGAGAAAATTGAACTCAGACTCGGTGTGTAAAATACTAGTGAGGCGTGTCTTGTGTCATGGCTTCTTTGTAGACCAACGCATAATCTTGTCATTATCTTTCTCGAGGAAAGCATAACGAGTGTCAACATTGGGTCCTTGCAAGACGCTACGAGGAATCGGAGCATAATTCTCAAGGTGCTCCCACATCAAAGCTTGGAGGAACATGGTATTAGCATATGTTTCAATCTTCATGAAGCCGTTGGAGATGCTGGAGTCTATGACTAAGGAGTCTAAATTGGAAAACAGTGAACCCAAAAACAGAATACCGATAGGAAGTTTCTCGCCTTTAGCCATCTTTATGGAAAAAGGAATCACAAACGGCTTCAACAAATGTCCACTATCTTCAAGAATGTCTCTGGAGAGCCACAAGCATAAGAAAGCATCAATGGTTAAGGGACCATCAATAGGTTCTTCAGGAACTTCGTATCTCGGCCACCAGTGCTTCAACCATTGAGCGTAGCAGATTTTGGGCGACTTGTTGAAATCATGTGTTGTAGTCTCCAATACGTTAGATATTACCGTCTCCTCTGCTGAGAGTTCTCCAGGAAAGTTACCAGTAACTGGGAGATGCAATAAAGCGACCACATCTTCCAAAGTGATGGTGAATTCTCCCCATCTGCTTATGAAGGTATGAGTAGGAATGCACCAACGAGCAAGCAAAGCCACCATACCTTGTATATCGTGATGAATAATTAAATCCCCAGCTGCTTGAATAGCTCGTGTCACCTGTGCACGATCCAGCATGGTCCTTACGCGACTATGACCCAACATATGTCTTGCCTATCCATAGAAATATGTCAGAGGCTTTCGGGAAAGCTTGAGTTCCACATGTGAACCCAAGTAGTGTTTTCCATGCAAACAAAACCGAGTTATTGCTTGAGGAGACACCAACTTGTTCTGAGTAGTACTCCTGGGATTTATGAGCAGCCGAAACGAGGAACCTGAGGGATGCTTTTCGGGTTTATAATGAAACACAAAGAATTCATCATCAGTATTTGGGATATTCTTGGTTTTAGTAGTTTCTTCTTCCCTAGAAGTCCCAGAATCATCATTTCTGGAAGAGTCATCATCTCTGGTGGAAGACTCTATAGAAACATCCTCTCTGGAAGTTTCCTCTCTAGAAACATCGTCTTCAGAAGCACTACCATGGGAATCAGTCATCTTTGGAAAGTTGCTACGACATCCATACAACAAATTTCATCAACGTAATGGAATTAAAGCACAACAGAATAATTAAGATGCTCACATCAGTGTCTACAAAAATGGTAATCCTCAACTCTTACCTATTTACGGTTTCACGAACTTAGTGATAATAACGTAAAACTTAAAGAAATCTTGCTCGTTCGTTCAAACCTGCAGAGACGAGCAATAACCATCATTTAAAAGTCGACACCTGACTTTTCACGAAATTATGAATAATTCACATAACCCTTCATGTGAATGTTCACTGATTATCTACCATGTGTACATACACTATGAAATCACAAATTCATAGAAACATTGTTTACTTTCAACAATTACTCAAAAATCAAAATTTGATTTCTTTAACAAAATTCTTTTTTACACTCACGCACATTTTTTTTTTTTTTTTTACGTGAGTTATTATTTTTAAAAAAAATCTTTTGTTTTGCTCGAACGAGCATTCGTCAATAAAATGAGGGTCTTTCCTATCTTTGTGAAGGTCCATATGTTCAAAATAAATTTTAGAAGTTTCTCGAAAGGCCTCCCACTAGCTGATCGAGTTCCTCTCAGAGCCATGATGAATATGTTTCTCGAAAGGCCTCCCACTAGCTGAGCGTTCGATGCTACGCATTTCATCGTGACCTCTATGTAGAATAATGGAATTGGGCGGTCCTCCTACATAATTGTTTGTTGAGAGGGATTAACACCTTCAGGACGTCGGGGACACTCGTTGTTCCCTAACTACATAGAGAGACCGTGTATAGATTCAGGAGGCTCTCCTACATAATTGTTTGTTGAGGGGGCTAAACGCCTTCAGGACACCAACGCTGCACGTTGTTCCCTGACTATACACCTTTCAGAATGAGTATTATGCTTCAACTATCTCATATCTCGATTCTACAATAGATTAATTCTACCGTGATATTCGCCACTGAATTCCTAGAAAATAATCCATTTTATCTTATTACTCCGTTCCATGGCTATCCCCGGCTGATTCAATGGATTAGTAATAGATAACCATCTTATCTTATTACTCTGTTCCTTGAATTCTCTGGCTGGATTCATGGATTAGTAATAGATACACAATTCATTTATTACTCCGTTTCATGAGTCATTCTCCGCTGAATTTCATGAATTAGTAATAAATATCCAACAATCGGGCATCTGGACTATCACCGAGTAAGCCCCAATAAAATGGTGCAAGTGTACTCAACAATGATGCACGAACGAGCACCCAAATGCACGAATGAGCATTCGAAAATATGGACAAACAAGGAATCCTACACAAAACAGGAGAGAGAAAATAATAATAAAAAAGAGAAAAGAGACGCCTAGGGACCGGGCCCACCGGCCGGCCGGACATGCCGCCGTGGCCGGTCCCCCACGCCCTCTTCCTTTATTTTTCTTATTTTATTTATTTTCATGAACTCATTAAAACTCCTTCATTCAAGCAACTTTCCTTGTTTGAGAAAACTCACGGTTTGTCCATATTTTCACGATTTCATGAAAAATAATAAAAATAGGGAAGGTGTTATGGGACCGGGCTACCTGGCCGGACGGCCATGCCCTAGTTGTGGCCGGTTCCACACCTTGCAATCCCTTGTGTTCATAATTATTATTTCCCTCATCTCATGAAACTCCTCCGTTTGAGCAAAAATCATGGTTTCTTCATATTTTCTCAAATATTGCTCAAACCATGAAAAAGCCAAAAAGTCAAATGGTCACGTGACCGGTTAGGCTACTCACGTCAAATATTAAAAATATATTATTATTTTAATATTCTCAAAATTTTGATCAAACGAGCAAAGGCCTACTTGCTCATTCGAGCAAAAATCGAGAATTTAAGTCAAAGATCAAACTCTTCTGAAAATCCAAAATATTGCTCGAACACACATCAAAAAATACCAAAACTCTCAGGACTGAGACACGGACATTATGGTGACACGGGCATGCTTCCTTGACTGACCAATGCCGTCCCTAAGGCTTGCAAGGAGCCGGTCCCACACACTCTTATAATTTTGACCTAATTTGTTCAATTGCTCATATTGGGTCCAAACTCTTTCCAACCAACTTGGAATTTGCTCAAACGACCATCAGCTGGTCCCACGACCACCAAGGGACGGTTTCATGCCCTCTTGGTCGGTCCCTCACCTCTCCATAATTGGGTTTTATAACCTAATGCTCATACGAGCATTATTCTAATAAATGATCAACACCAGCGTTTGATCATTCTTTCACCAACCATTCAACTAAGGAACCTGGTATACGCTCACTCGAGCACTCGGGCACCACATGGTCGTCCATTATCCCATGCGATCGGTCCCTCCCTCACTCATGACTTATTTTCAGCAATTCATCAATTGACGAACAATTGATCAAAAATTAGGGGTTCGAACAAACGCTCCACGAATCATAATTCTAAGCAAGTTCAAACACTAATAATTTTATGTTGATCCAAAATTCAACATCTTAATTAATAATATAATATTCGTTCCAGCTACCAATATTTTAATTAATATTTTATTTCGCCATACTACCAATAATTCAACAAATGAGCAATATTTTCTCAGTTCGTCAATATTGGTTCAACTATCAATATCCAATAATTCATCACACGAGCGACATTTGCTCAGTTCATCAATATTCATCATGTTGATCCAATTATCAACATTTATTGAAGAACTATACGTCTCGACAGACATGTTCAATCCATGAATCACTGAGCGTTCGTCAATCATGCTCAATTCAACAAAACTTAGACTCACCGTCTAAAAATCAACAGCTGGCCTAATACACGTCTGCCTTGCAGACTCCGTTCATGAGACATCAATCACGTCACATGGGGGGATATTACTTAGGGTTTTGTTCTGGCGGCCTACGGCACGTGTGTTTACCCACGATGATAAATGTGAGTAAGTCATGCAAACGGTTGAAGGAGTTAGCAAAGTAGTGGGTGGACGGTTAACTAAGTCTCCACACGACTTGGAACTGGTTTCACCACGAATTCCTACTTTCCCACTCTTTCACCCAAGAAACCGTCACACTTACTGGGATCAAGGTGTTCACTATTCTGACAATATAAATAAGTCGTTGAATCCATGATTGAAGATAAAAGAAAATCCACGAGATATTGAACAAGACAATCCATCGTCTAACCAAGAATCATCGTGTAAGCAACACTCTCTCAATCATTCGAAACTTATTTACATAAACTTGCAGAAACCTTCAACACATCCACAATCCTTGATCATCATTGATCCCACAATTCTCAGCTTCCCTCCTATAGATCAACCCATCTCCCTCTTTGTGACCGAATTGACTCTGGAACAGCCATTGACTTGGTTTAGGCTGGAGTCCTACAGATTGATCTCTTGAACTTAAAAGAACTCCCGTGCAGTGCATATGTTTGAGGTTAGGCAGCTTGCTCGGTTGAGGAGTCTTGTCCGCACGGTCGTCTCTTCACTTTCCCAAAAGACCTGCAAATTGTTTTTCCCCATCTACAATCATATCCATCCAAAGCAAAAGATTTATCCTCAAAGCCATTTTCTGAAGTTTATCTCAATCTCTATAATGGCCTCGTCTTCAAATTCTCAAGTTTCAGCTATCAAAGACAAGATGCATAATGCTAATATTAGGGACATTTGTGCCAAAAAAAATGCGTAGGGATGTGGGTACCAAGACTACTATTGTGAAAGCTGCTGATGAATGGAGTACTACTCTAATTTACAAATTTTATTTTAAAAATCCTATTGAAACTGATGTAGTTAGGAAAGAAACAAAACTTCTTTGGTCGATTCACAGAACAAAAGAAGTTAGAGGTCTTGACAAAAACATCTATCTTTTCAAATTTCATATTGTGGATTCCATGAATGCTGTTAGATCAAGAGGTCCATGGAACATCAAGAAATGCCACCTGAATCTAAAGAAATATGATCCAGCTGTAGCATTGAAGGACTATGATTTCTCACATCAAGATTGGACAGTACAATTCAAGAATATATTGCTGGAACATCATTCACAGGACATAGTCAATGAAGCTATAGAAGAATTGGGAACTAAGATCTGGGTTGAAATGGAAGACTGCAAACCAACTTATAGAAGCACTATCACGGCAAGAATCAACACCGATCTTAAGAAACCACTGCATATAGGGGGGGGACACAGCTGGTGGTGGTTCAACATGGATACGTTTTCACTGGGAAAGACAACATCATAGCCTTTTCCCAAAATGTCACATCATTGAACATAATGAAGAAGAATGCCTGAATGCTGCTGATGATCTTATGATCAGAAGGTTTACTCAAGAACAGTACATCTCTTATTTGCATGAACTGGCAACAACTTATGGAGTGGAGATCATAGAAGACTTGGAAATGTTGGTACAAAATATTTGTGAAGCTAGCAGAAACCAAAATAATGAAGATATTGAAGAAGAGCCGGTTGAAGAATCTAGAAATAACAAAATATTTAGTGCATGCTCAGGCCAACTTATAAACTTCTACAAGTCTGCAGTTTTCTTTTCCAAGAACATGAACCCTTCTTTGTGTCAAATCATCAGTGACATTCTTCAGGTAAGACAACTTGATATTAAAGAAGAGAAATACTTAGGCCTACCTTTCTTTGTAGGCAAAAATAAGAGAATTCCTTTTTAAGTTCTCATTGACAAAACGGAATCAAGATTAATAAGATGGGGATGCATAAACATGTCTGAGGCAGCCAGATATGTTACGATTAGAAATGTGACAAATGCAATACCTGTGCATCACATGAGCAGCTTCAAGTTATCTGATGCAACTATCACTAACTATGAAGCACAGATACTTCAAAATTGGTGACGTATCCGTATCAGCGCCGTATCA
This sequence comes from Papaver atlanticum, assembly GCA_023531105.1. Lineage (NCBI taxonomy): Eukaryota > Viridiplantae > Streptophyta > Magnoliopsida > Ranunculales > Papaveraceae > Papaver > Papaver atlanticum. The sequence continues at coordinate 3,311,101 of JAJJMB010005545.1, read as the reverse complement.
GTATCGAATACTTGGGAATACCTGGGGATACATATCAGATATTCCATTTAAAGTGTCACTTTTTTTAAATTACAAAAAGGGTAGGGGATACTCTGGGATACCTCTCAGATACTTTAAGAGGGGATACTTCCTATAATTTAACATTTATTTTTATATACAAAATATGTATATTTATAAATTTATATATAAAATCTAAATATTTATAGATATTTTTACTCATGAATATATCAAATAACTATATCTAAACCTAATAACTAGTTGACTATAAAGAAAGAAGACTTAATAGTTATTTTATGGTGCTTTTTCTCCGGTGTTAGAAAAATCTACCTTTAAGGCTTATTGGGGCAGTCATGTTCCTCATGTTGTTCAGAGAGAAATCGGAGTACATATGATTTTATCCATTCAATTAACATAGGTAAGAAATCTTCCACGAAATCAAAGTAAGTAGAACGTGAGATATTAGTGGAGATACATTATCTTCTTTTAATATTCCAAATAGTACCAATCGGATTTTTTTATTTTATGATTTTTTAGTAGAATGAATTATTATTATATTAAATATTTTTTTAATACATATCCCACCGTATCCGGTAACCCCATTTTTTTTTTGAAAATTAACGAATCCCCGTGTCAGTGTCGGTGCATCATAGACCACTAATATGAATTTAGTCAATCAAAAGTTCTAGAGAAATAAGAAGACAAATAAAGGTAAACACTTTATCAGATGGAGAGAGGTGAATAATCCAAAAGAGGAGGGAGGACTTGGATTCAGAGATTTGGAATTGTTTAACAGTGCCCTCCTTGCTAAATCAGCATGGAGACTTTGTATTGATACTACTTCAACATGTGCTCAATCCCTACAGGCAAAATATTTTCCAAATGGAGATGTCTTCAATCACAAGAAGATTAACAATGAGACTTGGTTTTGGATAAGCATCACCAGTGAGTTAATTTTCATTAAAAAATATAGTTGTTGGTCTCTTGGTAATGGTCATAAGATTCAAATTTGGAAGGATAGATGGATTCCTGAGCTCGATGGTCCAACTATTCACAACAATGGAGTTACTGATCATCTCAACTATATCCATGTTCATCAGTTATTTTCTCACAACACAGGTGGTTAGAATCATCAACTTATCTACTATTTGTTTGATATGGCTACAGCAAGACTAATCCTCAATATTTCCATTCACCATCAACACGAAGATAGGCTAATCTAGACATTAGATAAAAATGGATGTTTCTCCGTAAAATCTTCTTACATGAAGATGTTTGAAGAGAAGAACTCAAATAACTCAGTAGGTAAAAGAATGCAAGCCATATTTAAGAGACTGTGGAAGCTCCCACTCTTACCAAGAATCAATCAATTCTTATGGAAATGCGTTCGAGATATCCTACCTACAAGAGACAAATTGTTCCATATAACTCAGCATGAAGATAAATATTGTCCTTTCTGTGCCACTTGTGAAGAAACATCCACTCATTGTATTTTGGAATGTGACATAGCAAAAAGAGTCTGGTTTGCCACTCTGGGTGTACAACTGCAAGATGATATCAACTTACGTGACTGGATTTTCCATCTTATAGAAAGCATTTCCAGCAAACAGATGCAGATAGAAGAGGTTTGCAAGATAAGCATAGTAGCTTGGTGCATATGGAATGAGAGATATGACAAGGTGTTCAAGATGAAGAATACTTCACCTGACACAATTATTCATCGTTGTAGAAAAGAGCTCTCTCAATTAGAAAGCACACCTCAATCCTTGAGATTGACGCATAGACAGGATCGGTCTAACCTTCATTGGTCCCCCCCTATAAGGGGGATTTTTAAGATTAACTGTGATGGCTCTTTTTTGAATGAAAATAATACTGGAGGAATTGGCCTAACCATTCGTGATTTTGTAGGTACACACCGGGGTTCAAAGTGCATCTATCTAGCTAATGCAACGAGTCCGGAGCAAGCTGAATATAGAGGCCTGTGGGAAGCAGTACTTTGGGAAAAATACCCAAACTTGGAGAAAGTGGAGTTTGAACTGGACTCAAGATTAGTAGTTGATGAAGTGAACAAGGATTCTTTTAGCATAGACTGGAGAATATGCAATTTAGTCTTAGGCATTAAGTCGTTATTTAAGGATTTTAACTCTTGGCATTGTGTTTATGTGCCGAAAGAGAACAATAAAGCAGCAGATATACTATCTAAAACTGCTCGCATAGAAAAACTTTGTGGAGTTTGGCTGTTAGAACCTCCTATCTATATCATGAATCAATTGCATGAGGATATGAACTATGTAAACACTACAATTTAAGTAATAAAATTTTCCAGTTTCAAGAAAAAAAGATTAAGTGGTGTTTATCAACCACAAGGTTTGCAATGGCTATTAATGGGACTACTTCTCAGTTGTTTGGAAACACTAAAGGAGTCAAGCAGGGAGACTATCTATCCCCTTTTCTATTTATTATGGTTGTGGAAGTGTTGTCGGCCTTGATAAAAAAAACCACTTCAATGCAGTTATTGTCGGGTTTTAAATCATCACCGGATGCACCTGAGATTAATCATTTGCAATTTGAGGATGATCTTATTGTTTTTATGGGTGATGATGCGGAGCAGGTGAGAAATCTTAAGGATGTGTTGCTAGCTTTTGATCCAATCTCTGGTCTTAAGGTCAATTTTAGCAAAAGTGCTATAGTGGCTTTGGGAAATGCGGAATTTCTGAATGAGGGTACTGAAATTTTTGGATGTTCAACTGCTTCTTTACTAATGAAGTACCTGGGAATCCCGTTGGGAAAGTAAATACAAGTCATTTGGAGTATGGGATGTAATTATTCAAAAATTTCAGAAGAAGTTGAGTGTTTGGCAGAGGAAGTACCTCTCTGAGGGAGGTAGGCTCATGTTAATAAATAATGTTTTGAGTAGTTTGCCTATTTACTACTTATCACTTTTTCAGAATAATGCATCAGTTCCTTTGGGGTACCTTGATGGAAATGCTAAAAAAGGTTGGGTCGGATGGAAGAATTTGCGTCGGTCTAAGGAATGAGGTGGAGTGGGAATAAAAATGCTAAGGCTTAAGAATAAATCTATGCATGCTAAGTGGGTTAGTAGATATAAATGAGGAGAATGCTTTGTGGAGAAGGATTGTAAACCATAAATTTGGCGATAACAGAAGAGCTTTTTTCCCTAATCAAACAAAGTGAGTTGTAGGGAAGAGTTTATAGGAGGGTATTATGAAGACTACTGAAGAGGTAAAACAGAAATACCACTTTACAAGTTAATTCGGGTGACGGGGTTCTTTTTTGGAAGGATAAGTGAGTAAATGGGCATACGTTGCAGTCTCTTTTTATTAGTCCGTACAAGTTATGTAGATTGCGGGACGCTACTATCAGTGACTTGGTGAGCATAAACAATGGTGATAGAATTTGGAATCTCGCTTTTTGCAGACTTTTAAAATAGGATGAAATTGCCGAGGTTGTACATCTACTAAATTTGATTTCCACATTCAACTTTGGAAATGGGGGAGAATATCAAATAATATGGCAGCAAGGAAGGAGTGCGTTCTCTGTTGTTGGATGTTATAAAGATTTGGAGATTGATGGTTTGCTACTCTTTCCGTACAAAAACTTATGGAATCCAAAAATCCCTCAAAAGGTAATTTTTTTCGTTTGGACTTTATGTTACAATGGAGCCCATACGTTAGATACATATAGAAACCCCATTATGGTAAATGGGTGCTTGCTTTGCAAGAAAGCAGCGGAGTCAAATCAACACATATTTTTGCATTGTGAGACAACTAGGAATGTATGGTATTTTTTTCTGAAGTGTTATGGGCTGCAGTGGGTGTTTCAAGGTTCAGTTAGACATACCAATTGGGAATGAAAGAGAAGAAAAACCTCAGATCAAACTATTAGGAACTATATTTGGGATATCATTCCTTTTGCAGTATGGTGGGCTGTTTGGATTAAGAGGAACGGAAGACTTTTTAACGGGCAATACAAAACGTTGGAGGAGATTATTAACACAGTTAAGGTTTTTATATATAACTGGTGTTTGGGAACAAATTTTTTCAGAGGAATCCAGTTGAACACAGTTTTGTATAACCGGGAAGCTATAATGAACTAATTTAGCTTTTAGCATTCATTTTCTTTTACTGTACTTTATTTGGTTTTTTAAGAGCTTTGCTATAATTGATCCCTTGCATGTATCCTTTTCTTTTCAGCTCTTTACCTGCTTGGTAATGAGTTGACTTTTTTCAACCTTTTTTGCCATTTTTGAGTTAAAAAAATAAGATCGTTAATTTATCAGTTGATTGTTTTACGTCCAGTAAAAAGAAAACAGAATCGCACCGTTAGTTGGCTAATAGATGTCGTGGAAATTACAGTAGAACATCTTTATTAAAAATATCCTAGAGAACAGGAAAGTGTTCTTAAATGCAGATTTACCTTGAAAGATCAAGAAATATTTATTATACATGTATCTAGAAATACATACATAAATAAGTATAGTAAACACCTAGGTAATACAAATTTGAGGCAAGATCCGGTGACATGGTTAGAATGACACTTTCATGATATTGGGAAGTCATTCTTTTTACAAAACCCGAATGATGATGAATTCAAAGCTAATTTTTTTGGTGACATATTTCTCTTATAAAGCTTTACACTTCAACCAAAAATGAGTGCATTCCAAGACGTATAAGATTATAATCTACCATTTTGAATATCATCCGTTGGAGATTAGCGGCTGAAATTAAAATTTGTGGTGGTGAAGTTTCATATATGGGAATACTTGCATTCTTGGTAAGAATGTAGATCTATATAGGAGGAAAAGGACGCCGAAAGATTAGTTTTAAACTCATCGCCGTTTGGATTTTGTAGAAAAAATGGCGTCACCATGTTATGGTAATGTCATTCCAACCATGTGCCTTACCCTACAAACTTTAGTTAAATTTTATATAGTTATATATGAAGTTCACTATGTAACATATGAAGTTCACTATGTAACACAAATACACAAAATTTAATCACAACATAGAAATTGACAAACGAAATCATATGATCAAAGATATTTGTATGAGTTGTGCAAACAAAAAAAGGTGTTAAGTATAGTCTCATGTCGCCTAGATTCCCTAGATTTGTGAAGTGTATATGCTTTGTATAACTCAGACCTTGTAAACTGGTTTCGAGGTTAGTTAGGCTCATGGACTTTAACATAGTACTAGAGCAAATGTTTGGGATGGTGTGTGAACATTAGTTTTTTCGTTAAGGGATTGTTTGATCCATCATGGGTATTGTTTTTCCTTCTCCGTCTTCGTGTGTGACCCAGTAAGGATCTTGTTCTGCCCCGACTTTGGGTGAGGGGAAAGTGTTAAGTGCAATCCCACAATGTGTATATGCTTTGTACAACCCTAACATTGTAAATAAGTTAGTGAGGTTATTTAGGCCATTACTTTTCACACGACAAGACCTATTTATTTGTATTAATTATACCATCAATTATTTTTATATGGAGGTAAATTCCTTAAGAAAGGAGTGGAAAGAAAATGATTTATTCCAATATGGAGTTTATTTTTAGATATGACTGGACTAATCGGGACTAGAAAATTATCCAGTATAAAAGTTCTTATATAGAGGTTTTAATGAAGTAACCAATTATAGCTTAGTTAATGAGTTTTTTTAAATAAGCTATGTCGGCTTATATATGATAATTTATTGGTAGAGAGGTGATAATAGAGATGTATACAAATAGTAATCAATAAGATTAATTTATAATAAATATGTAATTCTTCTCCGGCTAGAGCTCAATGACCGAAAAATTTCAATTTACAATCTCCAAACATATCCCAACCCCAAGCAAGTTAGTCCGACCCAGTTATCTTGGTTAACGAGCATAATAGTTTTGGTTCAAAATTTTATTTGGTGTTTTAAGACCACTGGAGGTTTAAATTGGCTTATGTTTTGCTTTACTTCATTAGATCTCTCGCCGGGTGTTGTTTGTTATACTCCTTCGCCTTTTACTATCCCTCGTTTTAAATTGTATTTGAAGAAATAAGAGTGTGGATGTGGTCGACATCCTTGCATCAAAAAATTGGAAACAATTCCAATCAGCGCACCCTTGTAACTAGGTTGAGATTCTCATAGTTCTTATACCAATCCACGAAGTTTTTGATCAGTTTCGATTACATGATTGTGAAATAAATTTGAATCAAGGGAGGGTTTTATTAACTAACCCAACATCATCAAGAGGAGTTGTGCGTAAAATGTTATCACTTCTGTTAGAGGATTACTCCGTTGAACCCATCAAATGTCGGTATGTCAAGTTTGGTTGCCAAGTTTAGTTCCAAAACTCAGTCGTTTGTATTGGATACTAAAGTCAACTTCGTTAATATAGACATAGGACATAGAAATTTTGAGGCAATCTTTTTACTTATTGAAGAGCTGAAGACGTATTAAAGACAAACCAAGACATCATCCTTTATATTGAGGTTAATATGTATTGAATTTTACTTGTTCCATTTCTAACTAGGTTATTACCCTCGTATTCTTTGAAAACATATCGTACGAAGCTTGTTTACATGGATTTAGTTGATTAGGTGACTTGGTCATTCATATGATCTAAGTGTCAAAGGAAGAATATATATTGGTTGTTTACACAGCTTATTGTATTGATATGTAGTATAGTTTACTATACTTTAGTGTTTCGACATAACACTAATATGACTCTTTTCATGGATTTGCTTTGAACTTTCAAGAAACTAAATTTATATATCCAATTGTAAATCCGAACTTAGGACTCACGTAAGAGAAACTTTTCATGTGACATAGTTTAAGTTTGCTTTGACTAGAATTAAGTTTCTAAGTCTAATAGGATTCAGGACCGACCCTAGACTGGTGATTTTCGCATCGCCATCTTTATTGTATATCCTTAATATTTTGAAAGTTAGGCAAGTCTGAATGTATAGTTGTATGTCAGCAAATATTAAACACGTATTTAATTTAAAATATATTATTGTTCATATTTATTCTTTTGATACCGAAAGTTTAGATTCTAGGTAATATTATGAGAAATATTTTTGAATCCAATTTTGGAATCAATATCTATGTGCTTTCCCTTACCCAACAGTGTGTACGTACATAACTAGTTTTCTAATTTAGCAATTAGCCTTCACTATAAAATAACATTTGTCATACTAGAAGGGTTTCTCATCTGTTAGTTGGAAATATATTCCAAAATTTTATTACAACATTTTGTGCTAATAATATCGAATGAATATCTTAATGTAGGAAATTAGTATTAATTGAATATCTTTTTAGAGTTTTAAAATTAGGGTTTCTTGTTTTCCAAATAAATATCTATCGTAACACTATAAATATGGGAGCTTGTGTATTTGTAAACTCATCCCCTTTTACACTTTGTGTGATATTGTTGTTTACTCAACATAGTGACCAATAAGTCTGATTTGGTTATGGACGAAAGCGATTATGCATTAAAGTCTTCTTTTTGGAATCAAAGAAGACGTGGTTTTTGTTAGAGCATTGCTCGGTCGAACTCTCAAGCGTTGCTATCTCAAGCTTGTTTGTCAAGTTTAGTTGCCAAAACTGTAGGTCTTGATTTCTAGTCTATCTACAGTTAAGTTTCGGATTATGATAGATTGTGTAGTTGAGCTTTAGACTTCACGACGTCCATCGATTGAAGACGAAGAACTATAAGGTGAGCTTGTGGAACTTCATCAACAAACGGTATGTGAAGACTTGAACTCATCTATCACTTAGAAAGTCTATTTCTACTATATCTCCTTCTTGAGACAAAAGTCGTATAACGATATAGTTTTCAGTTTATACACTTTTGATATTTCGAGCTGAGTTTAACTCGCTTACATGTTTATCGAAATATGTGTTGGTAAGATTTTGCTTTAACAAAGTTCATCTTATGTTCTTGACGCGAGTCAAAAGATGATCATGTGGAAATTTGCTTGTAACATCTTACATGATTTGTGTGTGACAGTCATTTGATGTAGACTCGGAATGTTTCGTATTGATCATTCGATCACTTGAAAATTGCTTTGAAGCTAATAGTTTGTGTGAGACAGCTATTCCCGTCTTCCGAGAATGTTTCAATGATTGAAAATGGAGTTTAGAACGATTAACCATGATTGGATATAACATAGTGTATGTACTTGCATATATGTTATCCATATCCGAAAACCATGTTATGCATACCCGCATGCGTACTGGCGAACCCAAACTCAGTCCGGCTACTTAGGTATGCGTACCTACATAATAATAACCTAAATAATTGAGGATCCTCTAAGTCAATCAGGTTTGACTTACATAATTGACCACGGTGAGAGTAGTGGTCATTCTTAAGCAAATGTGTCGATTTTATTAACCTAAAGTACTTAGGCTTAGTCTCAGAACTTAATATTCGACACATTTGGAATATAAACGTTCCCACAGTTGGAAGAAAACTATTTGGTGGGAAAACAAAGTCAATTTGGGTATCATAGCCTGGGCAAACCACATCAGCCATAGGATGGGTTTCTAACTTCTGAGCTTCTTCCTGGACATCATTAAGTTCGGGAAAACGAGTATGAAGGTAATCTTGTAAAATGGTCAAGGCACAGATATCAAGTCCCAAGTGAGGGATATTTGCAAGAGCTAAAGGTAAGGCACATGGAGAATGATAATCACCCCCAAACTTAGAGTTTTGGGTGTCTCTGGATAGACTAGCTATAATTTCCCTAATTTCTAGATCATCAGAATCCTGAAAATAGTCAATTGCTTCTTCTAGGTTATACTCGGGTGATGTATCCTCACTCAAATTTAAAAGCTCTACGAGTTCATCTTCTTTGTTTAAGACTATTGTTTCTAAGTCGCTGACTCTAAAACAGCATTTTCAGAATAAACCCATTCCCCTAAACCACTATCGGCTTCGTAATCAAAAGGAAAAACTACATCGTCTAAACCGGGGATATCTCTAGACAAATCCTCGTCCTGTTGAATAGGTGAATAATTATTAAAATTATTTGGATTTGAACTAGAAATAACATTATCATTATAAAGCTCAATTGGAGTAACAAATTCCTGATCACTATGCCTACAAATTTCATATTCTTCATCAATACTATCCTCGTCATAATCATCATTGTAATAGCATGAAAATGGTCGAACCTCGTCTAAACTAGTGTTTCCAATGCTAACCTCGTCATCTTGATTATGCAAATAACTATCCTCATTTTCAATAGTACTATTGGAAACACTGTATTGGAAATCAAGATTATTTCGAGCAAGTCTTTCGTTCGTCTCAGCCATTTGCTTGAGGGATTCCTCTATAGGGAATTCACTCAATGGTGCAGTTCGTCTATTCATTTCCGACACAAACCTATTTGTCTGTTCAGTTAACTGCTTAAGAGACTCTTCTAAAGATACGGAAGGATCATAAACAGAAGGATCATAATAAGGACTAGTTTTCAACAGTTTGATTGTATTGTCCAAAGACGAGGTACTAGCACTATAATAATCCATATTTTCTTGCTCGTATGACCGGTGTGTGTGTGGATAGTAATTGGGCTCACCATGGTATGAACCATAACCTTCAAAAGGTTGGTGTTCCCAACCACTATTTACACTATGGTCGTAGTGTGAATAATGTCCATTTTGAAACTCATTCGGATATTCATTGTATTGGCTTCTATCATACAAGTTCGACATTCTTAATTGCAAGGGAATTCTACACAATCACAAACAAGGTTGACTCGACCAAATCAAACCTATAAAATCTAGCAAACAACAAGCATGATGGCTCCACTTAGATTGTTTCTAGACCAGCTTCTACTCTTCCAAGAGGCAACTAGGTACAATTTTAGCAAACCTCGTAGGACGATCCGAATAAAGTAAGTCGAAGAGAAGTAGGAGAAGCTCAGAGGAGCTTTGATACCCCCACCTCTTTGGTAACGCTTCCCTGGGTTACAAGGCGGCTCTAATCGACTTACAGTAATCTTCCTGAACTTTGAGTTAGGCTAACAAGATACCCAATACGATCCTTTCGTTACCCTATCGGTCTCGTTCTAGTCAATATTTTAAGCTTAGGTTCGCATTCGGTATCGTTTTCCTAAGGCGGGCAAGAAGAGAACGGTGATGAAATCCGAACTCTTATCTTGTATGGCCAGGCCTTGCCCTTTACTAGGAAATTAAAATCCGTATTCAAAGCCTCAACATATATGCACCTTAAGGAAGACAGTAAACCCGCGGACAGGGGATTCGCGGGTGTTTAAAGATTTACCTCCCGTACCAGACGGGCGAAGAACCGTTGTAGTCGACTCGAGCCACTGACTCCTGTGTCAATGTGCGAACCCGAGGGGCCGATACGATATCGTAATCGTCGTCCTTCCCTGCAAACAGTTTATATTTAATTTTAACCCTTCCTTAGGGTTTTAAAATAATAATGTCCCAAAATCCAAAAGTCCAAAAATAAAAAAAAATTACAAGAATAAAAATAAAACCCTATTTACAATTTCTAAAAATAAAAAGTAATAAAATCTAAAAAATAAAATAAAATAAAATAACTATATACAAAAATCTTCTTCTTCACTCCTTTGGACTCCTCTTTTCTTTCCTTCTTTGGCAATGCTTTCCTCTTATAACGCTTTTCCCTTTCCTTTTAGCTCCGCTCCAAATCTGAAAAAGAATCAAAAAATACCAAACGCGTAAAGAAGAACAAAAATAATAAAAATAAATCTAAAAACCCTAAAAACAAGTCCCCGGCAACGGCGCCAAAAACTGATGTGAGTTTTAATTGTAGTAAATAGTGGTGAAAAGGTTCGATGCTCGAACTTGTGAAGGATTCTTTTAGACTCAAATTAACTAAAATAAAATTGTATCAAATTATAAAAAAAAGACACCGAGACTTTGGATTCCACCATTGACCAATTATTTGATAAATTCTAATCAATATTCATGCAATATTTTTCTTTAAGTTGACTCTAATATTTGCCTCTAATTTGGTTCTTGAAGTAATAATTGTAAGCACGAAGCATGAAACATCAAAAGTATTAAAACCAAGCATGTCCCATCAAAACACTTCACAACTACTCAATAAAAACCAATTTTTCTTTTAAGTTCTATGCAAAAAATCATGTAAAATAATTGCAATAAATAATTAAAATAGAACTATACCACTTTTCATGGAACAATGGCTTCCTCCGTCTCCTCGGCTAAGGGGTTTTAGCTCCTCATATTAATCTCTTGCTCAAAATACATCTTTGGTGTTCAAAAATTGATTAAAAGAGTGAAAAGTTCTAAACAGTGGGTTCTGTAACTAATATAATTGTTACAGAAGCTATTTCTACAGAGAAACCGTTGCGAACTGAAGATAACTGTTGGAAAAATTGTTACAAAAGGTTTAAAATTTGAAAGTTACGGTCACAGAATCTGCGACTTTCTTTTTCTGCTGTTTATGTTCTTCGTCTTCTCCAGCACAGTTTGCACCAGCAGAAACGTGTTTTCTTCCAATGATTTTTCTAGCTTCTCTAAGGCTCTAAACTTCCCCTAACTTCTTCCTTTCCTTCCTAGGACCCTAACCAACCCTTTTATACATAGTAGAGCAAAGAAAATTCGAGAATAAACTTGGTTTTTTCCTCCACAGCAAGTTGCGATATTTCCCTTTTTTTTTCTGTTTCACGTGCATTCGATCAATCAAAGCTGTCCAAACTTCTCCCTTGATAGAAACAAGTCTTTAAGAAGAGTTTCCTTCCACTTCTTCACGTAAGTTTCCAAAAATAAACCAAGAAACTTTCCCAAAATAAACCGTGATATTTTTAACCTTTTTTTCACCTCCAATTCGAGTTCTAGCCACTTTGGATCCATTCCAACACCCTTACCTTGCCTGTTAGGTCCATAGGAAAAAACCCAATCAAATTCAACCCTTTAATCTCCATAAAAATCGATCAAAAATTCATCCACAAAATCGCCTGTGTAAGGAAGAAATTCCCGCCATTTTTGTTTATTTGAAAACGTGAAGAAATTTGTCCTCCCCCTATCCAGTCTCGGTCTGTGCTTAGCAGCTGCCTGAAAATGAGTTACCCCTTATCCAAAGTGAGAGTCCGAATAGCAAATGTCCTCCCAGGAGCCTTTAACAACTTTTCGAACCAATTTTGGCGCAAAAGCCTATTTCTCCATAAACACCTACAAAGGGATAAAATACCAAAATTAGTACAGAAATGGGTACTAACAGTATACACAAAAGAGATGAAAATAGACACATAAATGCGTCTATCATTCCCAACCACTATTTATGGTCGTAGTGTGAATAATGTCCATTTTGAAACTCAGTCGGATATTCATTGTATTGGCTTCTATCATACCAGTTCGACATTCTTAATTGCAAGGGAATTCTACACAATCACAAACAAGGTTGACTCGACCAAATCAAACCTATAAAATCTAGCAAACAACAAGCATGATGGCTCCCTTAGATTGTTTCTAGATCAGCTTCTATCCTTCCAAGAGGAAACTAGGTATAGTTTTAGCAAACCTCTCTAGAACGATCCGAATAAAGTAAGTCGAAGAGAAGTAGGGGAAGCTCAGAGGAGCTTTGATACCCCCACCTCTTTGGCAACGCTTCCCTGGGTTACAAGGAGGCTCTAATCGACTTACAGTAATCTTCCTGAACTTCGAGTTAGGCTAACAAGATACCCAATACAGTCCTTTCAAACGACTTTCCTACAAGCTCGTTACCTTATCGGTCTCGTTCTAATCAAAATTTTAGGCTTGGGATCGCGTTTGGTATCGTTTTCCTAAAGTGGGCAAGAAGAGAACGGTGATGAAATCCGAACTCTTGTCTTATATGGCCAGGCCTTGCCCTTTACTAGGAAAATAAATGTCCGTATTCAATTCCTCAGCATACATGCACCTTAAGGAAGACAGTAAACCCGCTGACAGGGGATTCGCGGGTGTTTAAAAGTTTACCTCCCGTACCATACGGGCGAAGAACCGCTGTAGTCGACTCGGGCCACTGACTCCTGTGTTAATGTGCGAACCCGAGGGGCCGAGACGATATCGTAATCGTCGTCCTTCCCTGCAAACAGTTTATATTTACAAATATACCCTTCCGTAGGGTTTAAAAATAATGTCCAAAGTCCAATGTCCAAAAATAAAAAGGTTCAAAAATAAAAATTTACAAAAATAAAGTCCTATTTACAATTTCTAAAAATAAAATCTAAATAAAATAAAATCTAATTAATTAAAAAAAATATCTTCGTCTTTCCTCCGTTCTTTTCGCTTTAAGCTTTAGCTCCAAGTCTTTATGAAATCACCAAACTCCTTGACAACTTCTTTTTCTTTTCGATCCAAACTCCAAAACCTGTAGCACACAGAAAAATACCCAAAGAAACGTAAAAAAGAACAAAGAAAAATAAATCTAAAAACTCTAAATCTAAAAATAAATCCGCGTCGGCGGCGCCAAAAATTGATGTAATTTTTAAAGTGGTTGTAGTAATGGTAAATAGGATTCGAACTCTAAGACTTGTGAAGATTCGAGTTTTTAAATTTAATAAAAATATATACAAAAATATTACAAAGGGTGCGAGAGTTACTGGGATTCAGGATTCCACCAAATTCAAAACATAAGGTTCAATTATTAATTCTTTGACAATTTTAGCTCAAGAAAAACATGGACTCTATTTTTGCCAAGGTAGATTCTCAAAAAATTGATTGTAAATCCTAAGCATGATGAATCAAAACACCTAAGCTAAGCATACATCATCAAATTAAATGACAACCAATTAATTCAAATAATAATTTCAATTAAAATTAATGCAAAAGTCTTAAAAAGAATTAATAAAATTACCCCAAGTATGATATTCGTCTTCCTCCGTCATCCCAGTGTTGGGGTTTAGCTCTTCATGGTTAAAACACACTCAAAAGAATAAATCATGGCTCAAAAGGTGTTTTTATTGAAGGAGAATAATAATACAGCGAATCTGCAACGCTTTATAGTCGTTACAGAAGTCACCGTTACAATTGAAGTGATGTTTATAAACGATAACTGTGTTCTGCTGTTGAAGAACGATACTTCTCTGCGACTGTTCTTTGTGGGACAATGTTCTTCGTGTTCTCTAGCAGCAGCAGCAGAACCCGGTTTCCTGCACATTTGATTTCTCGGCTCTGTAGTGTTCTAAATTTTCCCTAACTTTCGACCCCCCCTTCTATATGACCCAACCAATCTATTTATATCAAAAAGAGCGATTAAATCTCTCCAAAATCTCTTCCTTTCTCTTCACGGCAAAGTTGCGGCAATTTCTTGTTTTAGAATTTCTACGCGCTTCTGAGCTTTCTTTTGATTCTAAACTCTTCCTTAGATAGATACCAATCTTTGGGAAGGTTTATAGCACTTTAATCTCTCTAAAATTTCCTAAAATCGGCCACACACGTGACTTTCCATATTTTGCTGTTGAGATAAAAATACGTCGATTGAGCCCAGTTTAATCGATTTCAACACCCATGTTAGATTCCTAGACCCATAAGGAGTCTATCCTATGAAAATCAGAGGTTTAGTCGACCTCAAACTCCTCCAAATCACTACCACCAAAACTGCCAGAAACATGTTTATATTTTCCCGCCCAAATTCAGAATTTGAACGTGAAGGGGAAAGGTTACCCCTTATCCGTTGCTGGAGTCCACATAACACTCGTCCCTTGGGTTGCATTTATCAACTTTTCGAGCCAATTTCGCCGCAAAAGCTTATTTCTCCAAAAACACCTACAAAGAGATAAAATACCAAAATAAATACAAAAATGGGTACTAACAATATACACAATAAAGATGAAACTAGACACATAAATGCGTCTATCAGTTAGGTTATAAAATCGGTTTATTCATGAACTAATACATTTATATGTTAAGGAATGCAATCTTTTGCAAACTGTGGCTATGATGTTCATGAATTGATTCAAGTGAATCAAAATCGATTTTGCTTCAATTGTGTCTTGTATACTTCTACGAGAATATAAACAATTGAAAAACTCCATAACTAGTTTCATTTGAGTCATTTGAACTAGTTGTGATTGAGATGAACAAGGTTGATAAGAAAGTATTCATACGGCTAGCTTCGGTTAACTATTGTTGAACCAACCATGTGAATATGTTTAGGTACGGTTACCCTTATCTAAATGAAAGCACATTTTATTTGTGTATAACAAGCTAAGTTCGATCTAACGGTTGAAAGATATTAGCTTGAATCTAATCAGGTTTTCATCTAATGGTGAATATTGAATGCTTTGTTACCAAGGTAACTTAGATTGCAAACCCTGATTTGAAAACTATATTAAGGAAAACTCTATCAACTGGGAAACCTAATCCCCACACCTCATGTGTGATACTTGTTTCGACTAGAATCGATTTTCCTTTAACCTTAGGTTTTTTCCAAAACCCTGTAGGTTAACGACTTGAAGACTTCATTGGGATTGATAAGCCAGACCCAACTATTTTATCTGTAGTTGTGTGTTCTGATCTTGTTTTATTCTATCGTGATTGAGTATTATCTTCTCTAATATTTGCTCGAGATTTATTCTCTGATAGGCAAGATAAAAAGTAGTCACAAACATCTTCGTCTCATCGTTTGTGATTCCAAAATATCTTGTTTCGCTACCATACGATTAAGATTATTGTGAGGTGATTGATATTACTAGGCTGTTCTTCGGGAATATAAGATCGGTGTATCAATTGGTTCATGTTCACCTTGATTTATCAAAAGACGGAACAAAACTCATAGGTATTTCCGTGGGAGACAGATTTATCTATTCAATAGACTTTTCTGTGTGAAACATATTTGTTTATTAAAGTCTTCGACTTTGGGTCGTAGCAACTCTTAGTTGTGGGTGAGATCATCTAAGAGAATCAAGTACGCAGAGTCCTACTGGGATTCAGAGGCGTAAGGAGCGCAACTGTACTTTGATCAGTATGAGATTGATTAGAGCTCAATTACATTCCAGTCTGAAGTTAACTTGGAGTAGGCTAGTGTATGTAGCGGCTTAATACAGTATGGTGTTCAAATCTGGACTAGGTCCCGGGGGTTTTCTGCATTTGTGGTTTCCTCGTTAACAAAATTTCTGGTGTCTGTGTTATTTCTTTTCCACATTATATTTTTATATAATTAAAATATCACAGGTTGTGCGTAAATTCAATCAATTATGAATCTGACCTTTGGGCTGTTGATTAAATTAATTGACACTTGGATATTGGTTTTTGATATCATCCAAGTTATTTCTTATATTCAATCGGGCTCGCAAATTCCTATTTGTTTGATTGCGGATTGAATTGAGAAATAGAGATATAACTCTTGGACATACTTTTCTTAAGATTGAGTCTGACTATCTAGTTGATTCTCTTGAAAGTACATTGATTATTTGTTAGACCCCCGCTTTTTTAGTTTTACCTTTTGTGGAAACTAGATGTTATTTAGTTTTCGTTGATTATTACTCGTTGTTGAACTGATTATGATAGTTATCTCCTAGATAAATTCTTGTTTATTCTATGATCCTCATCTTATGATAGAAGGTCACTCAAAACTTTGAAGATTGACTAGTGTAGATCGAAGCGATTCTAGATTTATGGGGATATAACTATTGATTTTCCAATGTTAACAGACTTCGCTCTGTGAGACAAATAATTATCGTAATAAAATGCAAGTTGTTATTTTTGAAGATTAAGAAGATTGAAGACTTTGAAGACATGAAGTTCTTTTGTGTTTCTAATATTGGCGTGATTATCTGCATGACTTGATTGTCTGGGAAAAACATTATGTTTATCTTTGATAGACATAAAGGTTGTGGAGATCGACAAGTTATTTTCTCTGGAAATCTAACTTGTAGAGTCAAAATTGAATATTTCGATGATCAATAAGTTTCAGATCAATCATATATTGTCATCTTAGTATAGTTGATCTAAACGAAAGATCCTTGACTCGAAATTTATCATATAATATCCTCGGTACTTGTGATTGGATTTGAGTGGTTTGAAAATAGTTTGATTCGTTAGTATTTATAATACTTCTTAAAGGAATTGAATTGCAGAAGTATTTATAGGGAAGATAAAGCAACAATTGGTAGTGATTTTGTTAGGTGATTCACATGCTTTGGTCAGATTGATTGTAGGCGCGGGGACACTGAGGAAACTGAGTAACTAGGGGTAGTTTATTGGGTTTCAACTACACGAATGTGTGATCGTTAATTTGTATAGTGGATTAATTACGAAAGTATTCAAAGCTGGACTAGGTCTCAAAGTTTTTTCTGCCTGTAGGTTTTCCTCTTTAACAAAATCTTCTGTTCAAAGGAGAGGGTACCAAGTACACCACAATTTTTTTCCGTTCGGCAACCTATATTGACAAAACTTAACATAATCACGAGTAAGTCAAAAGAAAATACTCCCTGAATAAGATTGTATACAAAGTTTTTCTCTTTTCCCTTGCACTGTTAATATGTTTAGACCAAAAGGTTCGTAAACCTGATCGTAGAAGAGTTCTTGGACGATCTCAAAAATCAATAGTCAAGATCAGTCTAGTCATATTCGACTTAAGAGGATCTGAATTCTAACAAGTACGAGACTTGCAATGTATCTTTTAAGATGTGAATTGAACAAGAATGAGTCTTATTTTTATCTCAATTACTAAGGACATAAAATATTTACATTGATTACGTACTACTTGTGATATTCGTACTATAAAGATAAAACAATATATATAATGTGAAAAAATAAAAATACAAAACACCAGAAGTTTTGTTAATGAGGAAAATGCACCCGTGAAAATACCTCGGGACCTCATCCATCTTTGAACACCACACTGTATTGAACCGCTACAGATACTACCCTACTGTCAAACTTCAGAATGGGATGTAGTTGAGACCGAATTAAACCTCCAAGCAATCTACAGTCGCATTTCTTACGCCTCTTGAATCTCGCAAGATTCTGCACACTTGATTCCCTTTGTTGTTGTTCTTTATAGCCTAAGAGTTACTTCAACCGCAGTCAAGAATTTTGACACCATTCTGCCTCTACCAAACAAGCTTATTTGATTTCCCTTTTGATTTTTCAATCTAGGTTTCGAAATATGTTTGTAGTAAACAAAGTCCAGCAAACCTCACAAATTCGGAACACTTATGCTCAGTTAGCTGAAAGACGTGGATTACTAACCACCTCTCAAGAATAATCCAAACAAATCAATGAATAGTTTAGATATCAATGAGGAATTAAAAAATCTAAGACGAAGAAAACTTTGTGATTTGCATCTATCTCGTTCCTGATCTGAGATACGACAACCTCAAAGATTAATACAAACAATATCCGAATATAAGAACTATTAGGTAAAAGATAGTCTGACCGGGCTTCACGAATCCCGAAGTTAAGTCTTCAAAGTCGTAATTATATATGGTGAAATTTGAGTGAAGAGTGAAATGGTCATTTCGGGTATTTTTTGAGACTGATGGGTAAGATGGTAATTTTATATATCGAGGGAAAACGGTCATTTTATAACTAGGGGAAAAAAGTTTCTTTTAACAAATTTCGGATCAGGGAAAAAATGGTCATTTTATCGAAAGTCGAGCAAAAAGTGCACAAACAGTCATTCTGAAGCTCCTTGAATATCCACGGCCAAAGTGAAGTTCAAAATATGAGGTTCATTTATTACATATAAAGAAGGTTTCGAAGATGGGATATAACCCTTGGCGCCAAAAAGACGAAGTTCGGCCATGACCTCAGCCCTCATCTTCAAAAGACGAAGCTCATCCTCGCGCTCAGCCCTCGCTGTCGAGAGTCAAGTTCAGCCCTGACTACATCGCTCGTCGTCGAAAGTCAAGTTCAGACTTAACTACAACCATAATCGTCGAAAGTCAAGTTCAGCCTGACTAAATCCCTCACTGCCGAAAGACAAGCTTATCCTTTACTTCAGCCCTCGCTACGAAAAGATGAAGTTCAGCCCTGATTACTAAAATACGAGTTCGGCCCTAACCTCAGTCCCGGTGGATAAAAGACGAGCTTAGCCTTAGCTTTAGCCCTCATTTCAGAAAGACGCAATTTATCCCTCATGGATCAAAATTAACTTTGAGACTCAGCCCTTGGTCTACAAGACATCTATGTACATGACTTCTAGCATACAACCCCACGAGACACGCAGGTCATGATGCCACAATTCCTAGCATACGTTCCTGCGAGACACACTGGTCGTGTAGGCTCTAATGACTCATCAAATGTACACGGCTGACTCAAATGAGCAGAGACTTAACATCTCTGGTAAGTACGACATTCGCCCCTATATGAGATCAGAGACTGATTCTGATTACATCCTTGCGAGATACAATTAATCATGTCTACTCTAGGTATTCACTACTTAAGATTCAAAGCTAAAAGTTATCTTTCCTGATGCAGTGATGTTCTGCGCAAAAACTCTTTCTAGTGTCTGCATTGAACTTGCATGAATTTCTATTCAATGTGAGGGATTGTTGAAATTTTTGAATAAAAATATAAATTAGTTAGTTAACGGCTCTAGGCCCGATGCAGTGTTGTATTGTCTCGACTTCTTTTTCCATAGACAATCACACAAGGTATCAAACTTTTAGGTTGATATCGAAAATATTGTGGTGTGGTACCCTCGTCATTTCAATTGGTATCAAAGCAGGCAAACACGAAAAGATCTAACAATCTGTGTTTGGTGCGATTCAACCTATAAGAACATGAGTTCGAATGATTCGAGTTCAGTTAACGTACCGCAAAGATTTGATGGTACTAACTATCTATGGTGGAAATCTGCTATGAGATCTTTTCTTCAGTCACACGACTTTAATACTTGGTTATTAGTCGTAGAGGGGTATGAAAGTCCGAAAATGGAAAATTCATAAATCGAGTTTAAATTCTTAGTGTCCTATACAAATGAAGAAAAGACTCTCGTCAAACAGAATTCAAATGGTTTGAATGCCCTTATTCATGCAGTGAGTCGAGATCTTCAGCATCATGTCTCCATGAGTGAAACTTCCAAGGAAGCATGGGATACTCTTGAGACTGTGGTAATACATAAGAAAATGAAGCTAGACTTTAATCTCTCACCTTTGAGTGGCAAATGAAACTCTCTGAGATTGTCAATGCTTCTTTCTTTCTTTTCTCTCTTCTTTCTGTAAAAGATATAGTGTGCAAGATTCTCAGATCATTACCATCTAGATACGAATCTAAGAAACATGCTATCATGGAAGCAAATAATCTTTCTACACTTTCTCGAAGCTCCCTTGTTGGAAAGTTAAATATCTTTGATCAAGAGGTTCTGCTAAAAGACAAGAACGTTGGATTCAATGTCTCAAATAATACTGATCAATCTTCGAAGAAAATCAGTATAAATTGAACTAAGGAATGATATAAAGAAGACAAATTACTTGTTGAAGAAAAGCTTGATTCAACAATTGCTCTTCTAACACGACGTGTTAAAGATCTTCTAAAAAGGAGAGATATGCAGATCTTTAAAAAATCATCATATATACAATCTCCTTCACTCAAAATGAAAGATGTTGTATCAAAAGATGATGAAGAAATACAATTCTTCAAATATCGCTGTTTTGGACATACAACCATAAAATGTCCCAGCAAAAGAACCTATAAAAGTGACAGAGTATTTCACAATACCCTTGATGATGATATTCCTGAGGATAAACCCTATGAGGGGAGATCAGATTGTGATGCCTTTTTTCTCTCCGAAACTAACAGTAACCCAGTTGAAGAATCTGATCAACTTCTCAAAGACTGTCTAGATAATCTTGAGACTATGAAAAAAGATAATCGAAAATTGATAAAGGAACTTTATGATTTAAGAAAATCTTTGTCTGATAAAATTCAATAGGCAAAAAGTGAACGGAAAAAACTTTCCGACACAATTGTTGTAAAAGATAGAGAGATCGACATCTTAAAGGGTAACTTACAACCTCTCTCAGGGAATTCCATCTAAGTCTCTGTTATGCTTTTTGGACAAAAATCTTTTAGGAACATGTGTGGTATTGGGTATACTGGAAACAACTGTACTGGGAAAAATAAATTTGTCCATGCTAAAACAGCTCTGTCAGAAAGCATTGAGGTCAAGG
Source organism: Papaver atlanticum (assembly GCA_023531105.1). Lineage (NCBI taxonomy): Eukaryota > Viridiplantae > Streptophyta > Magnoliopsida > Ranunculales > Papaveraceae > Papaver > Papaver atlanticum. Next base: position 3,290,000 of record JAJJMB010005545.1, on the reverse strand, counting down.
ATGATGAATGTATTGTTGTCAATACTCTGAAATTTTCAGATCTCATACTTTGTTCCTTCTATGGAAGAAATGGCCGCACTGTCAATTTCTGTTGGGATTCCAAACGAAGTGATAAATTCATAAAGAAACTCCGAAAAAGGGATGAGAAAGATGGAGTTAGATCTTAATGAATTTACCAGCTCTAGAAAAGAGATCGCAAATTCCAGTAACAATGGAAAGGAATAAAACAAGTCAAGAACACAAGCTACTTTGTTCATTGATCATCCTCAGGTTGTTTCGGTTACCTGTGGTGAGATGAATTCTCACTCCAACACAAATTGATTGTGTTGGAAATATGCATCCCCACTTTTTCCCAATTCTGTTTGTGAGGAGGCATAATTTTGGGCAGGATTCAGAAATCTGTTCAACAAGGTAACAATTTTTCATGATTGATTTTTATTGGTGATGTATCTTTCACTTGGAGGAATAAATTCTTTTGAAAAGAGTTGAATATATTCTGTTTCCGTAAACAAAATATAATATTCCTTGTTTATCTCTTATTTTCGATATTTATACTAATCTTGTCCGAAAGGAAGTCACTTGATATCGAATGGAAAAACCAGTGAAAGAGTGTTTATCATCCACTGATAAATTAACGTTATTTTCTTGTGAATCAATTATGAATGAAAATGATCAAAAAACTTAAGGTTCAACGAGATTCTCTAATTAAGAAAACAGACTCATCTGTCAGAAAGAGTATCAAGCATCATGAACACATGCTCAAGGATTCAAGAGAAATGCTTATTGATCTTCAATCTCAACTGCTTGAGATAAACAATCATACAACTAAAAATGGATATGCTTGAATGAATTTGAATCATGAGTTTGATAGTGATGTCATCAACACTCCCTTGAGGACTCGCGAAAATCTAGAATAGACCTTTGATAGTGATGCTCAAGGATTCGAGAGAAATGCTTATTGATCTTCATTGTCTATTTATTAAATTATCAATAATACGAATGATTATGTTTTTATTTTAAATTCTTTGTGTCATTCTTTTGATAGTTACGATTGCATTGCTTGATCCGAATGATTATTTCTTTTGCTTTGCTTTCGGTTTTGATCAAACCCTAATATTTCCGATCTCGTATTACGTATATCTCTTATGATGTTGTGACTCTTTGATATAAGTAGGCTTCGGATTTATCCATGTGGGATGCTTTTATCAAATGATCATAAGTAGATATGATTAAACTCATGTATGAAGTCACAATTATGCTATTATCGATTTATGTTCCATAGATTGTGAATGTTGTATGCATTTCAGTTTTAGTCTTTTAAATTGGCAACGTAAAAGCTAAGACTTTGTCAACCTTTTTCTGGTAAAGGTTGTCTTGTTTGTTATCCTTTTGTCTTGAAGGGAATAACTACTCACAGGGGGAGAGTTCTATATTGAACTGGTGCTTAAGTCATATCTTTGTAGGGAGAGTGGTTGTGGAAACCGAGAGAATAATTATTTTGATAATATTTCCTAATATGAAAAGTTGATCGGATCGGATCCTAGTTTGTCATATCAAAGAGTAAGGTAAAGACTTATTTATGTTTGTTAATCGTTTTCCTGTTAAGAGAAACTGATTTAAATTGCCTATTCTTGCTTTTGCTTAACGAAAAATATGGTACAATTGTTATGTTTCAATTGGTTCCGGTTAAGAAAAACTAAATCAAGTTTAGTTTTTTCTTTTTTGTTTAACGAAATAGGAGGTTCAATTGTTTTAGTCCAATTACATAAGAAAACTGTTGCTACAAAGAGTGTTAACGAATCGATGGATATAATACACGAGTCGTATTATTGAGAAATCGATACCGGAGATTATCCAACATTAATAATAGATAAAATTGAAAGGAAATATTATTGTAGCGAAAGAGATTCTTCCATATGGTGTATACAAATGGTTGTTTTTCACATAAAATTGCGTGTTCTTTTTTTGGCTTGAACTTTGACATGTTTAATCAATTGTTTCTATAAAATACACTTTATTAATACAGGGTAACAAGAGAACCATTTCAATTCAGAAATAGAACTAAGAAATGAATAAAAGAATTAGTAATCCTGGTGCTTCATGTTGATAAAAGACTATGTATCGATCTAAGAGAGACTAGCAGAAGCACATTCTCGAGGCATGCCTTGAGGAAAGCGCTTTGTGTCGGTACAATAGTTGTAGATCATGTAGTTCTTTTGTGCCCATTTCATCCTCTCTTGGTTTGTTGAATCCAATTCTTGTGAAAACCATGCATTGTTGCCGGAAGAGCTAGATTGTGAACCACAAGAAGAGGCACTTGATGAAGACGCAACACATGCATCGGCATTGAAGTTGCGATAGGAGGCGGTGAAGGGAGCATGAGACCAGTCTGTTTTTACGAGGCCTCCTCTGGTGGCCCAGTCATCCGCATTCCATAGACTAGAGTAAATCCTCATTGGTTGGTTCTTTGGGAAGGGAACTCCAATTGATTCTGAGTTCTTAAATTCTCTAATTGGAGTATCGTCCACGGAGAAGCTGAAGAGAAAAGGGATTAATCAGTTTCAATACTATATAGAAAAGTTTGCAACATGCTAATACTTGAACAAAGTTAATTTGAATAATTCTGTTTGGAATTTGCTTACATAATGCGTTGGGGATTCCAAAGGATAGAGTAAGTATGAAAATCAGCAGTTGGGTCAAACCAGAGATGGAATTGTTGCTCTCTGTTCCCTTTTCCTTGGCTGAACACATTGGTGTGGAGAGTATAAGGATCTCCGCTTAGATTACCCAAGAACTCAAAGTCGATTTCATCGTGCGTTCGTCCTTGGGAAGATAGCTGCATGACGCAAAATTCATCAAAGCAAAAAAAGTTAGTAGATGGCAAATAGTGCATAAATGGAATTGAACGGTGGTGATATATATGAATGAAAAAACATATAGTTGTGTTGCAGAATGCTTACATAGTAGGCAGTGACAGTACCAGCAGAGTTGCCGGGTACAAGCTTAATTTGCATATCAATCTTGCCAAATAGGTATTCATTCTTGGACTGAAAACCAGAACCAGAAGGTTTGTCAAGAGAAAGAGTAAGAAGGTGTCCGTTATCGAGTATCTTACCACGACCATCACCCCAGGTGATATCCATATCTTGGTAGAAATTACTAGCAGCAGATGCAAGTACGACAGAACATGCCATTAGAGAAACCAACAAGCATAGAACCTTAACAGAAGCCATTGTAAAGGTTTTGATAGAAATTTGAATGATTTTTGCAAGAATTTTTTATACTGCAAATGTGAATGAGATAAGTTGAGGTTTGTTGTTATAAGAGAAGCAGCATCATTCATGGTTTTATAGTAGTGGTAGTGAAGGGTGTTTTCGGTGAGGAAAGTTACTAGAAAGAACTGGAAATGGTTTGGAGGAACAAGTTATGAGTTGGACACAGTTGGGACACTTTTAGTTTGTTCCCCATACATAAATACGCGCTTTTGAAAAAGTTTGTCCTTGAGCTAGTTTTTCTTTAGCTATAACGATTGGTTGACTGTGACTAACCCATAAAATTCTTGCCACTTTTTTCTTCCAAAGAAGTTACAACCACTTAGAATTTTTCAAAGGAAATGATTTCAAAAATGAATCAGCATCACCGCCATGGTGTTACCTTTCCTACTAAACCACATCATGCCTAATTCCATTAACTGACGTGTGGATCTGTTACTTGTTTTTATTTTTAAGTTTGGTACTACCAGAGCATACCATTAAAAGTTCAGGTGGGCAAGTTGATTCAACTATTTAGTGTACCACTTGTTTGTTTTCTTGTTGTGACTGGGTTTGTAAATCATAAACCACCTTAGAAATGTACTGAAAGTAATTTCACTTTTTTCCTAATCTGAAACAGATACATCATACAAGTATATATTTTATAAATATAAATAGTTTTATTTCATTTAATAAAAAAAGAAGAAAAAAAAGGGTGCATAAGTACAGGAAATTATGAACGCAAGACAATTCGCGGTTTTGTGCTGGCTTATTAGCAACTCAATGCTCAGCCAATTGTCTGAAATTGATCGGTGTTACAAATCTTGGTGGCCCGTCATAGAGGGTTACAGCTGCCAAGTCAGAGGCTGCTTGTGTTGGGTGATACCAGTCCCAGAATAAGTACTCACTCCGATTCCTACAAACTTCTGCAGTTTCTATACATGGGCTATCTCCGTTAAATCTTCCTCCTCCGCAGCATGCCGATGTGATATTCTTGAACCCTGATGCACAGGTAAAAAATAATTAAATTAGCTATCTTATCAGCATTTGAGCACAGTTGGATCTGTGGCGCAATGGTAGCGCGTCTGACTCCAGATCAGAAGGTTGCGTGTTCGATTCACGTCAGGTTCACTTTTTTTTTTTTGTTGTTGTTGTTCTTTGATCAATAAATGTCCCTCTTCTTCGATCTGCTTATCGCAAAAAAAAAGAAAAATACAAACTAACAGCGCGTTTAGGCGTACCGTAAGGAATTGGGTTATCCATGATGTTAGCAACCATCTCATATGCATTGGCAAATGAGTATTTCATCTCTTTGAGTTCACAGCTTAATTCGATCAACATCTTTCCCATCATCGAATAGAACGTCAAAGAGTACTCGTTCGATATATCAAGACATCCTCCTGTTGCATTTAAGGACCTTTGTGATGGACAACATCCTATCAATGGTGTGCTTACTATCCCAAATTTCCTCGCTCCGAGTTTGTGTAGATCCTGCATGCATGATAGTAATAATTAAGTTGTCCTCATATTTACTTAAAAATGTTGGTTAAGTTTTGCTCATGCATCATCATATATCAAAGACAGAACTTACTCTTAGTTGACTCTGGTAAGTTGATACAATTCCAGTCAAGAACTTTTCCTTATTAGGATTCTTATTCGAATGGACGTATTCAAAAATGTCATTACTGCCTACACTGATGAAGAAAAGAGACTTTGAGAGGAAAGTATCCGTTTTCCTTGAAGATCCTAAGTATTTTGTAAAATTCCCTCGAACGGTAGCAAACTGTATAATCTGTGCATCCAAGGGCACTACCTTCCCCTGTTGATAGCAAGGACAAACAGAATTCTGAGATAGAACACTTAAAACTGCATGCTTGGCTACAAATTGGAAAGGCATTTCTATGGGTTCCACTTCCACGGTTTAAAATTAGAATTCTGAGATAGAACTGAGAGCCCTTACGAATTGGCTTCCTGTCAGTAAGAGAATTCCAGACCCTCCTGAGGCGAAATTTGCACCACGAATGACATGTCTATTGAGAGACCCTTTTCTGCCTAAGAGAGCATGAAAAGGGGCCGGGCTCCTTCGAAGACCAATTAGTTTCGCTGCAGACGCACATTTGAACGAATTAACGAAAGACAATGTGAACATCCCGAGTAGTCACACAATTTTGTGCCATTGTCAGTTAACTATTAATCAAAAACTTTCTTGCAGATTAGTGCTATCAGTAACAACTCATTAGTGAATAAGCGTACCTAGATAATCAGCAGTGTTACGGCCATTGCTAAACCTTCCGGTGGGTAATCCGTAGGAGGAAAAATCAATCCCATTGTGTGGGTAGTTTGCTCTGGCCACAAAAGCTACTTCCAAGTTATTGTTAGTCCCAACATCAGCTGTTGAGTCACCGAATATGAAAATGCTAGAAACCGTACTTGCTTGGGTCAGTTTCATAGTCCCCGTGGAGAAAGAAAATAGAACTAATAAAAGAAAATAAGATGAAACCAACCATATTTTCGCCATTTATGGAATTATGATGGTACTAATAAGTTATGGAAGTGATGTTTATATTACCAGTGAGAGCTTATATATAGAGAACTACTGCAACTCAAAACAAAGTATAAAAAAGGTTGAAAAGGTATTATCAAACACATATTCCTACAAAAGCAAGCGAACAACAACTAGGCCGGTACTGAGGGCGGAACGTTCTATATAGTAAATGCTAAAACCAAATAACACAGCAACCAACATGAAATTGTATTATTCTGCCTAACTTATCATTTTCAAATTTAGTGACTAACATAAATGCATATACACTTAAAGAAATTGATACGAACGGTGGTTAGCCGGGTGAAGTTTTGAATAAATATCCTGGAGTTTAATGCAATCATAGAACGGCTCCATAAACGTTAACAATACAAAAGACAGTCCTTGCAGGATCTTCCTTTTGTAGTTTTCTGGGGAGTACATAGTTACTGCACCAAAAAATGAAGCTAAAAATAGATACATTGTTAAATTTTTAATGATGAAGTCATGAAACCGTGGTTAAGCGTCAGAAAAAACAACAACCAGATGATAGTTAGAGAATCAGCAAGGTAATGATAAAGAACAAACAAGTGATGTTTATAGAATCTTAGGTAGAAACGACCTTGTCGGGAACTTTATATATACTCTCGACCAAGTTAATTTCTTGAAATCACCAATTGGGAGATTTTATGCGTCCAATAAACTATGCAATTCAAACTAGCGTACAAAAGGAATAAAAACGAAAGCTAGAGAAACATTAACATATCGTGAGAGAAATCTTCTTTTCATTTTCTATCCATTTTTCTAGGAGTATTTGTTGATTTTCTTTGAATATAATATTCAACATAAATAAGAATTTCTTGACTGATTACTAGAAAAACTAGAGGGACCAAGGGTGGAGCCAGGTTTGGGAGCAAGATTTTTGCTTAACAGGCCACAAGTTGTATAGGGTGTAAAATGGGCTTGGAAGCCATTTTAAAACATTTTTTTTTAGAACGTTTTTTTTTGGGACTACTCTTTTTTTGGGTGGATATTTGAAGTAATTTTGAGTCACCCCTTATCTAAAAAAAAATTAATACAAAACTTACCCTTGGTAATTAAATAAGTTAGTGTAATGATTAGTGAGTTAATTAATGATTAGTGAGATTAAATTAATAAGTTGATATTTTTCAAAAGAACAATTATTGAGAGGGAGAAGAAGAAGATGAAGATAATAATGAACATGAGGGTTTTGGAAGAAAAAAAGTTAGATCTTTTTCTTTAAGAGCCACAACAAGAGTATGATGTTTTGGGTACTCACGGATACTTCAAATTTAGTTAATGGTGCTTGAATTGGCCAAAACATTCCTAAAAATGAACAATTTACAAATTGATTTCGGTTTGGTTAACAAAGTTCGGCTACGACATCTGAAGAACATGTAGCCGAACTCATCTGCAAGTGCAGTTCGGCTAATGTTTCTGAAAACACAGGTAGCCGAACTCAACTTTAATGGAGTTTTTTCTTTCAGAGAAAAAGTTCAGTTAGGAGAAGAAAATTGCGACATAACCGAACTAGGAGTTCGCTATGAAAAAAATTTGCGACGTAACCGAACTCAATATATAGGTTTTTCAGAGTAAAGTTCGGTTAGGAGAAAAAATTGCGGTGTAACCGAACTTTTTGCGACGTAACCGAACTTTTTGTGACGTAACCGAACTTTTTTGCTACGTAACCGAACTTTTTGCGACGAAACCGAACTAAAAATTCGGTTGAGACTTTTTTTTTTGCGACATAACCAAACTTTTCTCTGGAAAAAAAAAACCTCCATTAAAGTTGAGTTCGGCTAGTTCGACAAAGTTTTTCACATAATTCCTAGCCGAACTTCTCTCTGCAACTTTCATTTTCAACTCATTTTGATGATTACTTCTCATTTTTTCAACCAAAAACGAATGACAAGTAATGGGTTTGTTATAATTTTGATTTTGATTTTGATTTTGATTTTGTTTTGTTAATGATTTAAATTAAGCTATATATAGAGGTGGCGGTGGTGGTGATTTGAGGTGGTCGGTGGTAGTGGTGGTGGTGGTCGGTGGTGATAGGAGGAGGTGGTTATATATATATATAGGTAGTGGTGATGGGAGGAGGTGGTTATATATATATATATGTTAAGGGTAGGTTAGTCATTTTCACACTTTAGGACACCCTTTATAACTACAGGGTAGATATTCTTATCACTTAGTAGTCCCCCACCATTTTTGAATAGTGCCCAAAAAATCATTCTTTTTTTTTATGTTAAAACAGTTATCATTGGTCTTGAGAGCCAGCTAGGCTGGTTTGCAACTATACACCCATGCTCTAAGCTGGCTCAGCCCTTATAGGTGATAGAGAGGAATAACAAGTTAGCAGCATTACCTCGTCGGCTATTAAAGAAAGACTTTAATTCTTTACACCTATTGAATATATCGAATTGGACAAACACCTGCAAAGAAAGCCGCCCCTTTTCAACACGTTGCAGTTAGAGGGTGGGAAAGATTTCCTCGAGCGAAACATAATTAGTTTCCTCTATCGAATTTTTGTTACTAGGATTTTCTTTATTTTGTGTTACCAAAATAAAAAGAAAAAGGATCTTCATTATTTTTTTTATAAAATAAGAGACTCTCCAAATTGCCACATGTTGGCGCCACATCATCATTCTCTTTATTTGTCATCGAAGTATAATTAGTTACTTCTGAAAAGGAGAGGGTACCAAGTACACCACCAAATTTTTTGTTCGGTAACGTGTATGGACAAAACCTAATACAATTGTAAGTAGAACAACTTAATGATCCTTGAATAATATGTACATAGAGTTTATATCTTTACCTCTTCACAATCAGAAAATCAAGACAACAAAGTTCGTGAACCTGATTGTATAGAAGAGTACTTGGACAATCTCAAAAATCAATATTCAAGATCAATCTAGTCGTATCCAAATAATTGAATCCGAATTCCGCCAAGTATGAAACTCGTTATCTATCTTTCAAGATACGAATTCTATAGGAACGAGTTTTGTGATCGATCACAATTAAGATAGACTTATCCATTAAAATTGATTACATACTACTTGTGTTATTCCTATTATAGAGATAAAATAATATAATGCGGAAAAGGAAAACCACAAGACACAATAAGTTTTGTTAACGAGGAAAACATCAACTGCAGAAAAACCCCGGGACTATGTCCATATTTGAACACCGAACTGTGTTAATCCGCTACAGAAACTAGCCTACTATCAAACTTCGGACTGGAATGTAGTTGAGATCGAATTCACCCTCCAAGCAGTTCAGCTGCTGTTGTGCTCACTATGTCTCTTGAACTTCGCAAGCATCTATGCAATGTATTCCCTTAGCTACATCCTTTACATCCAAAGAGTTGATTCAACCTAAGTGAAGACTTTTGATACCAATCCGCCTCTAGCAAATAATCATATTTGATTTCCCTTTAGATGAATAGATCAAGGCTTGGAAATCTGTTTGTAATAGACAAAGCTAGCAAACCTCACAAATCCGGAGCTGTTAGAGCAATGCTCGGTTGAACCCACAAGTTTTGCTATCTCAAGATTGTTGTCAATGTTAGATGATCAAAACTATATATTGATTTATAGTCTACTAAGTCAAGCCTCGTACTAGGTTAGAATTTGGTAGTTGGGTATCAGACATCACCCTCGATGACTGAAGATCGACGAAGACATTTGGACAACTTTTGTATCAGGTCTGTGAAGACTGAACCATTCTATTTTACTCACTATCTTACCATATATGTTGAGACCATGTCGTATGAATTCTAGTAAATTTACAAAGAAGAAGTTTCGAGTGAAGCATGTCTTGTTAAAAATCTCGAAATATGATTTTAGTACAGATGTTCAACGCTCTTTAAAAATGTTAGTTCTAAGCATTCTATTATTTGAATTAATTTGTGGATCAATTGAAAATTTCCCATGCAAATGATTTTATCACGTGTGAATGTTTCAGACATTATAAGAGAGAAATATTGAACTACTGATATTTCTGCTCAGGGTAGGTTGGCGAATCAGTTCGCAAACCGTAAATATTTGAGTTTCAAAAATACATGAAGGTTTGTGAACCAATTCGCAAACCGTGAGTTCAGTTGGGAATAGTTCACGAACCGTTGTGAACTGATTTTTTGAAGTTGGTATTATAGGCTAGCAGTTGGCAAACCCGGTGCACGAACCGTAATCAACTTAATTCGGTAGTCTTGTAGGGTTGGCGAACACGGTTCACGAAATGTTGCACCCTGACTCGTGATCAAGCATGGTGTAGTATTAGTTCCTACCTGATTATATTTATAAGGTATAATCGGTCACAACCTATATTCGGAATCATAGTGTAAGCAGTCACAACCTACATTGGGAAGCCAAGTGTAACTGGTCACAAGCTACTTTGTGAGCAACGTGTAACCGGTCAAAAGCTACCTAATTATTTTTATAAGGTAATACTGGTCCGTACCTGATTAGCTTTATAAGGTAGAACCGATTCCCTTAAGCAAAACCAATTTAGTTAATGAGCTAGACTTATAATAGAAGTTTCCCATAAGAGTTTTCGGAAAAATTGGTTAACATTTATTGGGAATAGGAAAACCGAATTTAAGTATTTTAATGCATATCTTGAGAATATTTTCGGTTTGGGAATTTCCTTGTTGTCCAAACAACCTTGGTCTATAAATGCTTTAGTTTGCATTTTTTTTTGCAAACTATCTTAAGAGCCAGGCAAACTTCATTTCTTGTTGTTTCTGGTGGAGCGGTCTATCTGGAGAGGAAAGTACCCTAATTAGGCGAAATCTCTTACGACCGCTCGTTTTAAGACTTTTATTGGATCAATAAGCTCTACGAGTACCGTTGGTGGGAAACTAGATAATTGCAGTGTTATTATTTTTCGATTATTGATTTGATTAACTAATGGTTGTTGAAACTTTGATTGCACCCAGTTTGTTTATTCTTGAGAATCTTCTCTTCTGATATAAGATTCACTCAGACTAGATCAAAATATTGACTGGATCTTTAGAACCATCTTCTGATCTAAAGACATCTTGTGATAATCTATTGTTAACAGCTAGACTTCGTTCTGTGCATGATTGATCACAAGAGGATTCAAGTGTTGTTGTACAGATTTTTGAAGGCAGTAAAAGATTTGAAGACGAAGAAGATTTCTTATTAGTTTTCGTATCTTGTGGATTTAGTGCACAGACCTTGATCGGCTGGGATCCAACTGGAATCGGTTTATCTTTGATAGACTTGATTTATTAGTTGCGTGAGATCGACATCTCTCTATAGTTTATCTTTGAGATCTATATTGATTGAGTGCGAATCTAGAAATTGATTATTTCGGTAATCAACATTTAGATTGATCTAACCATACAAAGGAGTTTATTAGATTAAACGGAAGAGCCTTTTTCAATGACTCATTAATATCTTCTAGCAAGATTGATTAGAGTGGTTACCAAACAGATTCTTCCTTTGTTGTTTGGAATACGATCCAAAGGACTTGATATTCATGTGCGGGACTCTATAAGTCGAAGACGCAGGGATACCGACAAAACTAAGTAGCTAGGGGTAGTCTGTTCGGTCTCAACTATACGAAGTTGGTATTATATTTTGTATAACGGCTTAAATCTGAGAATATTCAAAACTGAACCAGGTCCCGGGGTTTTTCTGCATTTGCAGTTTCCTCGTTAACAAAATCTTGTTATGCCATTTACTTTACTATTCCGCAATTATATTTGGTTTATATAATTTAAATTAAATTGCACTTGTACGTTAACTCCGTAATACTTGATATTGATCCTATAGAGTTTCGGTTATTTCCGAAACTATTATCAAGTACACGCTTTGTTGCCATATCGTCTCGATCTTTTATCCATAGTCAATCACACAAGTAATCTTGTTGTTGTATTGTCTCGATCTCGTATCCATAGACAATCACATGAAGTGTGAACCGAATTAGTTGTATTGTCTCGACTCTATCCTTAGACGATCACATTCGGTAGAGGGCTTATAGGTTGATAAATAAAAGATTGTGGTGTATTTGGGTACCCTTGTCTTTTCAATTGGTATCAGAGCAGGCAAACACGAAAATATCTAACATTCTGTGTTTGGTGCGATCCAACCTATAAGACATGAGTCGAAATAAAAAAAGTAAAGTTGAACTTATAAAGGATTCTACTAACGTACAACAAGATTTTGGAAAATCACTCTATGGATTTTATTTTAGCAAATGTTTAAAAGGGGCTTCTTCTTCAAGTTCTACTTGTTCTTCCGAAAATATGTCTGAATATTCTCAAGAAGAGGTTAAGTTGAGCCATGTATTCACTGTCAATGATTCAGACTCTGTAAAATATCTTCATGACGATAGAGAAAACATTGATTACATGAATATATGGACATCAAAGCTAAAAGATCTTAGTGAACACTTTGTCACATATGCTACTGAACTTACTCTAGCACTAGAAAGAAAAAGGAAAGCTTCTAAAAGATATGTGTTGTATGCAAGCTGGAAATGAGCAATTTGCTCTTTATCTCACCTCCGTGAAAGCCTAAAATGATCAATGTGTTCTTGATATGGCTTCCTTAAGGGAAGAGCTTATTTCTTACAAGGATGATTCTTCCTTGAAGATAAAATCTCTTGAAAAGAAAGAAGGCGCATATCTCACTCGAGAAAAATGCCTTGAGGCTGGGCTAACTAGTGCTCTTGATAAAATCAAGATGTTGGAAGAAGTAAATTTGGAACTGAAAAAATCCAATGAAAGCTCAAACAAGTTAACCTCAATGTTAGAAGCAAGTAGAAATTATCGTGATACACGAGGATTGGGCTATAAGGGAATAAATGCTTCAAATATTAGCAAAGAGGTAAAATTTGTTAAAGCTACAAATTCTTCTCAACCATAGGCTTCCATTGATGTCAAAGATTCTCCTATTTCTTGTAAAGATGTAAAGCCTATCATGCCTAAGAATCATGTTCAACGAGACTCTTCAAGTGCAACCATCAAAGAGAGCACCTTTGATAATGTCAAGAAAGCAACAATGTTGAACAAAGATAATAAGAAGAAGAAGAAAACTCGTCGAGCTCCAATGAAAGAGGTTCCACAAAAGGGTAACATTAAAACTCACACTCCTTATGTTACTAAGCATTATTATTTTTGTGGTAATAAAGAACACTCACAATGGGGATGCAAAGTTCGTAAGATGCAAGATGCACTTTCTTTTGTATCAAACGAATTGGCTAAGATTGCTCCCCTAAAGAACTCAGATCGTTATTGGCCAAAGTTTAGGCAAAAGAATTATTATAATGATAGTTCAAGTTTTGCCTATCGCTCTACAAGGTCATCTCATAAAAGACCCGACTATATAAAGAAAGATGACTTCGTAAATGAGAAGACAAGATCTGATGTTCCAAATTGGAGAAAAGTTGTTTCGCAAAGTATCCAAAAGGGCAATCGTCCTAATGGTATGAAGGAAAAATCTGCTCCTGGAAACCCATCTATAAATGGGTCCCTAAGTTCTCCATAACCAAGGAGGGACCAAAAGTTAATCACAATAATGACACTCAATTGATAAATGTTGGTAACAATATTTTAGATAGTCTTCTTGAAATACTAAGTGTTGATGGTGGTTTTCGGTTCAGGGTCAAAATTGTGAAACCTTGTTTTTAATGCGTTGTCATCCTGCAAAGGAACAGAAGCCATTTGAAAGTGATGAGTGCAAAAACCTCTTCGCTCACGGATGTATTGAGCAATTCAATATATTTGGACATATATATATATATATATTCACTCAGAATGGTGCATACAGCAACGATCCCAAATATTCTGTGAATTTTATTCCCCATCGGCATTATTCACAAATACATTGACTTGCCTGGTATTTTCCTATGCTATGTTCCCAGCCGAACTCTCAATATTGGCATGACATGACGATTAATGTTCACTCGCAGCAGAGTAGCATGAATCTCCCGAAGTGTCAGTATTGAGACCTGCATGAAAAACACTCACGTAGGCTACACCACTCTCTGGCAAAGAGATCGGCGTGTCGACACACTTTTAATTAAAAGTTAGCTCGATCGACGCGTTTAAATTCCTTAAGGAATATCTAGACTGTCCGTGTCAGTCTTAAAAAACGATCACGGCCACACGATTTGGCCACGCAATTCAACAAGCCTAGCCTACTCCTAGCGGAACTAGGCGATCATCATGATGACCACCGGCGAGCCTACTAACGTCCCAACCGGTCGGAATCCATGTAGTTCACCTGCAACACCCTCAAACGTTAGACAGAACATGGGTAATCGCGTTGTTAAAAATAGCTCAAACGAGCCAAGACCGACCATAACGGTCTCAAATTTATCACATCCGTCCAACTTAGCTAGCCTAGTTGGACAGTCTAGATCTTCCCTCGAATGATCAAAAGGGTACTGGCGTGTTCACCGGCGACCCAACTACATTCTTGGTCAATCGACTTTCCCACGACAAACCAGAAACACGTTGAATCGCTCGCCCAAAGAAGGGTGATCGCGCGATTTTATAAAAACCCTAAATTGAATAAATGGCGTTATACAACTGCCGAAAATCAATCGTGTCCGTCCATCTTCGCCAGCTTGGTCGAACAGCTTAGATCGGATTCTAGATGGACAACAGCATGGCACTGTGATCACCGGCCACCCCTCTTCCATGAGGAGCGATCGGCCAAGCAACGGCTTGCTCATGTGGCCTCCGAACGATCACCCAAAAGAGGATAGTCGCACTGTTTGCATAATCCAACGGCAGCCATCAACTGCCACAAATCATCTCAGCCACTCAACTTGGCTAGCCAATTTAACCGGCCTAGATCTAATCTGGATCCACCGATAGGATGTTAGAATGGCCACCAGCTGCCACTCTCTCATAGGGACCGACCGGCCAACCCCTGGGATGTGCGCGTGGCTCCTACCAACTCCCTGAAAATGGCTGGTCATGCCCCTTTTAAGACATTAAGATTTGTGACTAACTCAGACGATCTTTAAAACAACAATGCTTTATACGCATCGATTATAAACAATGCTTTATACGCATCAATTATAAACGATGCTTCATAAATATTGATTCCGCGAACAATTTTATTATTTGACCTAAGAAGTACTATGTGTTGCTTTTAGCGACAAGTCTCACGACTTGACCCATTTACTCGAGACATCAAACATGTCACAAACTGGGGGACGCTCACTGGGGTATTGGTCTGGCGGTTTACAGCGAGCGGCGTGCATCGCGCCCATTACGAGAAAGTGTCAGGAAAGGACGGACGGTTAACAGTAATGAGAGAGAGTAGTGGGTGAAAAGGGTAACCAGTCTTCCCTCATAATGGAAACGTGATGGTCACCACCTTTTGCACAACCCCACTTCTCCACTACTTAACTTCCTCCACTTCCTATGAGATCAGGGTGCGCTCGAACATGACTTGTATAAATAGGTTTTCAACCTATTTTCGAACAGAAGTGTTATCAACACAAGTATCCGGAAAACACCAAGAACTGATAGCTTACGTTCTGCAAGCCAGTTCTATATTCTGATACAAGTCATAAAACAGCCACACCTTCATAATTCAACATTCTGATCTCAAACACCTTCTTCGCTTCCCTCCCTAAGATCAACCCTTCTCCTTCACTTTGTGACCGAATTGAATTTGGAACTGCCATTTCTTGGTTTAGGCCAGAGTCTTACAGATTGATCTCTCGAATCTAAAAGTACTCTTGTGCAATACATTTGTTTAGGGTTTGAATTCGTTTCTCATCAACACACCCAAATTTACCAAAAACAGCAGAATCAGTTTTTACCCCAAAACACTAAGGAAAGACATCTTGTTGTCTAAAGTCTCTTGTACGAATGCACGTTGTGATATTGACACTCTTTATCACAAGTCAAAGAAGAAAAACAAGATATGGAACAAGAGTAAGCAAACCAAGCAAGAGGTCAAGAGTGATTCTGTCTTAGTCCCTTGTGACGAAGAATACAAGGCTCAAATAAACACAACCTAGTTGTGTTGGAATGTTCATGCTCACCTTTGTGCTCAATCTTATGAAGGGTGAGGAAGCACATAAAATTGAGCACATGACCTCTCGGTTATTATATGAATAATTAATATCTTTAGGGAGATTTTTCTCTTCTATACTCATACCTTATCTATCTATATTTGAGTTTTTGATAGAAATGGTAATTTTGAGTTTATGATGCTGATATCTACTGATCATATATGTGTAGCTCTTGTTTATATGGTTAAAACAAGCCAAAAATCAATGAACTCGGTCATCGTATGCAAAAGTTATGCTAAAATAGTTTTGTGTATGAATTCAAAGTGTAACCGGTTACAACCTAACCTAGGGATCAAGGTGTAACCGATCACTACCTAATCCATGCTAAGGAGTGTAAAACTGTTTTACTCATAACTTCTTCATCCGAACTCGGAATGACCTTATTCTTTTTGCGTTGTTTTCACAATTCCATTCCCTACAAGATTGAGGTAATTGCAATACTTGATTTTATGTTGAATATTTATGGTGTGTTTCATTTGAGTTTATGAGATAAACCATCGTGTTTCGGTCTCATATATTGGCTCACTTCCTTATGGTTAGTGATTTTTGAGTATAACTGATCCCAAGGTGCAAAACCGAGTTTCCAATATTCACATATCTCTTTATGTGTTGAGTGAATTAGGAAGTAGGCTTTGCTAAGATGAGACTCTAAAAGAGTTCAATGGATATTAGAGAATAGACTAATCAATTTGTTGATTTATTTCAATGTTTTGTGTAAAGTCTATTCCAATAAACTATCAATTATTATGAATGAATAAAATTACTATTTTATTATTTTTGTTCTATTATTTGATAGTTCCGATTGCATAGCCTATGTATGAATGCTTATATTTTATGCTATGTGCTTTTGGATTTATGAGATGTTTTGTTTCGGTTTCTATTAACCTAAATATTCGATCTCATATGGTGATGGCCCTTATAATTTGTGTGGCTTTTTGATTCAGAGGGATTAAGTATTATCCCAAGTTGGTAGGCTTTATCAAAGGATCATAAGGTGTTCCGATTGAAACTCATATGTGAAAAGTCACAATATGTTGATAATCAATTTATGTTTACATAAGTTGTGTTTAGCATAACATATGTGTTTTGGGTTTAGAATTTTGTTATTGGCACGCATTAGTTAAAACCATTTCAGACTTTCTCTGGTAAAGGTTGCTTTTTGTTGTTATTATTTTGTTCTTGCGAGAGGATGACAACACACTAGGGAGAGTTCTTATTTGAACTTGCGCTTTTTGTTGTTAACCTCATTTAGCTGGGAAGCCTGGATTATTAACCACTTCTCAGGAACAATCTTAAACCGATAAGCTAAGAAGAGTTTTATATATCTATCTTGAGGAATCACAAAGTATGAGACGAAGAGAACTTTGTGATTTCTATCTATCTCAATCCTGAAAGAGATTACTAAAACCTCGATAACATAAGGAACAAGATCAGGATACACAAGCTATCAAGGTAAAGATAATTGGATCAGGCTTCAGAGGAATCCTAGGTTCAGAGAGGACAACTCTAGCAAACAACTAGCTAGGAAAAAAAGTATCAGGGATTGAATTTCATGGTTGTTTGAGTCTCTCTATTTATAGATTTCAAGAGTAGGGTTACTTAGAATTCAAGCTAAGGTAACTTAAGATTGAAGGAAACACTTTCTCTGATGAAACTCTTGTTAGGATTTCATGTAAGCATGTGAGAAATTTGTCTTGACATCACATAGAAGAATATACACTATGGTCCAGAGTACCGGAATCGTGTATAGTGATAGTTCATGCCAAATATGCATTGTGAACCAATAAGCAAAGTCGTGTTCATTTAAACACTTAAGACTAGAATCATGATACACATACACAAGGTGTTTTAGTGATCAAAGATGTCTTAGAGGTGTCGATGAGAGTCATAGCAATGTCAAACGTATTTTAGAAAATAGTCTGAAAGCATCTCATTTAGTTCGTATTGTGTAGGTACGCGAAAGGGTACGCGTACCTACGGACTAGTTCATGAATTGAGATGGCCGGGGTATGCATACCCTAAGGCAATTCACGAACCCAGACCCAGTACGCCTACCTCACCCCTTTACACGAACTCAAAACCAAGGGGTATACGTACTAGGTACACATGCCTACCCCTATTTTGAAATTCAGAAGACAATGGTATGCGTACTGGGTATTGTACCTTCCTGTGTCCAGAATTACAGTAGTTCTGAAAACTCTCTTTAATAGATTTGAAACTTTACCAATTGTCATAGATAATGAACATTATTGCTTGGGAAATTTTCAAATTATTAACTTGAATCAAAAAACAGTTCATGAACAATAAATTGTTCTTAACTAAGTCAGTCAAGTAAATGAACAACTATTGCTTGAAATCATATTTCGAAATGTTTAACAAGACAAGCTTCACTCGAAATTTCTTATTTGCAATATCTACTAGAAGTCATACGATATAGTCTCATACAGATAGAATGGTAATACTTGTGAGTAAATGGAATGGTTCAGTCTTCACATACCTCTTTGTTGATGAATTTCTCCAGATTTATTCGTTTGATCTTCAGTCTTCAATCTTCGAAGGTTATCCAGTGATATCTGATACTCAACTACCATACTCTAACCTAGTCCAAGATTCATCCACTTTAGATTTGATTACTTTAATACTTTAATATTTGATTTGTTTTGCCTCTCCAAACTTTATAATATTTCATATTGAACCATCGTATGGAAATTTCATCAGAAGAGTTATTCAAAATGGGTTTAGCTGAGATGAATCTTGTATTTCCATATGGATGAAAAGCTTATAATGAGATTACTGATCCTTCTGGTATTTTACAAATGGGTTTGGCTGACGATGAGAACCAATAACTGTAAACCCTAGCTAGCTAAGGATGGTCTTTTCTGTTGATGGAGGATTGATAGATCACTGATGGATCCTAATGATTCTTTTCCCCTTGTTTTCAATAGGTTTCATTGGATTTACCAGAAGAATACTTGGTTATTCCATTTTTCAATTTCTACAATATAAGAAAACGCATCTCAAAGTCAAAGTTATATTTTGATGGGAAACTTACAGTTCTAGTTTTCTCTAGTTTTTCATGCATACCAATCCAATCATCACCAATGGTTTTTTACCATGTCTGTATCACCAAATTCTCATATTCATTTCTTTTTTAATTATCAGAATGTTATCAATTCTTTCTAATAACACCGATATCAATCTCTTGAGGAGTGAAGTAAGACAAGATTCATGTGGAAGACAAGAGGAGTGAAATCTAAAGAAATATCATCCAGACCCGTTTATGATCTGTTAAACCCCAATAGTGTGATGTGATGGAGAGGTAGGGTATTCTCTGTTGTAAAAAGAGAAGTATTATATCTCTCTGAAACAAATTCTTAAGCCGACATCAATTAACAGTCATGCTAGAGGGTTGAATAAAAAATATTTTAAAGTTTATGGAGGTAAAAAAAAAAGTTTAAGAGAATATCAAATAATCTGGATGATCTAAATCCGATGGCCAGAAACCGCGAGTTCATTTTGGCTGTCATGCGAACGCTCGCGTGACAGCACGACCCTTATAGATAGCTCCCATAATCGGCAAAAAAATCATATTATTTGAATAGTGTATGGGGCTTCGCAATCTTTTAGTTTCAAACTCTTCAATTATTTTTGTTCATAATCGCGGTCTCTGTTATCGCTATATTGCTATTAGTGATGTCTCGTTGGTCTTGAAATTAAAAATAAGTCTATCATTTTGATGCTCGAGAAATCCTAGTTCTTTTCAAAAAAAAAAAAAAAAAAAAAAAAAAAAAAAAAAAAACTTGTACAGCTACAGAGGGATTAGAACCTAAACCACTCAACATACTTGCAAACGGAAGAAAATGCCCGACTTATTCAAACCAGCTTTAGTGACACTATTAGTATTTGAGAAGCTTAGTGGGTATGTCGTAGTGAAAAACAAGCGTAGTATATGTGTAAAAAATAGTGTTTCAAGACTCACACACAAACTATATATAAAAATAAATTCTTGAAAGATACTTTCTGATCAGTTATTTACGAAGTGATTCTCTCTGTTTTCATTGATTTCAAACATAATACAACATGGATATTATATCCCACACCAACCTTCTAAGAATTCTCTAAATATGAACTAACTAACCGATTTTACAGTCTTTAGTTTACTATCCTAAATTTTTCTTCCATTATTCAAATTAACTCAATCCAACTTAACCTGACTATCTGGTAATTTATACTAGCTAACTTCATTTAACCATGTTACAAATGCTACAAATCTAGATAAATCCATAAAATGCATTAATCTCAACAACGACATTATTTATTAACATTTTCCAAAGAAATACCTCATTTTTATACTAACTGTATTTTTTCATGCACGAGATACATCATATAGTTAAGTTAGTATCAATGCACATATTAAATATATTAACATAATATAGATACTAATATATAATGTAGACACAATTGATTGATTTTGTGATTGTTGTATGGCGATTACCATTAACATAATGATAATTGTTTTTTTCACTAACCTGCTATGACTATAGCAATTAGTCATCATAGATACCATAGAAGTCAGCTCCAGTTACTACAAATTATTTGACAACCCTAATAATTATCAACGAAGAGATTCAGATCAACTAGATTATCTTCTCTCATAACGTTGTACAGGTATTTGATTATGTGATTATTCATAAATTAACTACTTCAATTTTTCTACTCTTACTCTCCCATAAAGAGTTTAATATCTCTTATAAATAGGTTTCTTATAAGGAGGATAGGTTTCATTTAATACCAGGAGAATTATTTCATTTAATACCAGCAGAAATTAACATCGACAGGATTTTCTCGAAGATTTTTAGGTATAATTTCATTTACCTCGCTGCTCTTTTATTTTTATTTTTGCTTCATGAGTTTTGGTTTTTTACTGGTTTAATTAATTTAAATCATGATGATTTATTATCTAGATTTCTGTTTTGAAGTTTTGAAATTCTTATGATGCAGTTTTGTGGTTGGACGTAAAGCTATGTTTGGCTTTTGTGTGCTAGGGTTTTTTATTTTTTATGTCAACGTGAGCTATTAGTATTATCAAGTGTGTTATGATTGTTGAAAACTTTCATTGGTTTTGTGTTTTTGTTTATCGTAATGTGTGCTTGTTATGAGCTCTATTTATATATTATTGTCATTCATTCTAATATCCCTCACATTGTATTTTTTCAGCTTCATGAATAAATTTTGTTAGACTTGCAAGCTGAAATGTCATCCTGCACATAATATTATGGTTCTACTCTTTTTGATCACTCTAATAATGCAAACTTTCAATGGTTATTGTTTCACATAAACCTTATTATGTCATTCATTCTAATATCCGCCACATGGTGTTTGTTTCAGCTTCATTGCCGGAACTAGTTGGGGTTACTTTCTCTCAAGAAGCATGTATGAGAAGGATTTAGAGTACTTTGTAGATATCTTGAGCTGAGGTTTAAAAGTTCCAGGTTGTATGAACATGTATCGTGATATTTGTAAGTTGTTTGTGAGTGACAAGGCTAATTTGATGAATTATTTTAAAATAATCAGGGTAAGGGTGTGTCTCACTACTGATATTTGGACATCTATCCAAAATTACAACTATATGGTTGTTACTGACCATTTTATAGATGACCACTGGAAGATGCATCATAGAATTTTTTTATTAGTTTGATTACTAGTTCTGAAGGTAATAAAATTGGAAAGGCTTTAGATAAGTGTTTGATAGAGTGGGGGCTTGAGAAGATGTTCACAATAACTCTTGATATTGCAGCTGCTAGTAAAAAAGGCTATTGATTATGTGGAAAAAAAAGTGTCGTAAGTTGGGGATCCTCATAAGCTAAATTCTTGCATGGTAGATGTGTCTCCCACATACTTGCTCTTGTTGTTAAAGATGATATGAAAAAGTATCATATGTTGGTTCGCAGAATCATGTTAGCGGTTAAGTTTGCCACGAATTCTCCTACAAGAGGTTGAAGAAATTCTTAAATGCCGCCTCTCTTAAAAAGTTCAACCAAGTTTGACAATAATATGTTAAAGATAAAAAAAGTTTCCTTCATATTCGTATTTGGCGAAGTTATATGAGAGGATTTGAGTTTACCTTTCTAAGAATGTGACATCCATAAATATTCAGGATCATTATCTTTGTTGTATAATCTGATTCTCAATAAATATAAACATAGTCATCTTGTTGTTGCTGGAGTGCTTTGTCATGATGACTTTTTAAAGTGCAACGGGTTTCCGATTTCATACATGTGACTATTGAGGGGCGAGCATGCACATGTTTTGTTCTCTATAAGTATTTTAATTTTTTGTTCTCATGTGTTTGTTAATTTTCATAGTCTTCTGATAAGAAAGTTTGGTACATATTTTGATTTCTAGTTCTGTAAGAAGTTATGTTATAGCTTATATGTGCTAAAGATGTTAATATGGCGATTCAACTGCACCAGAATCATCGTTGTTAATCATTCAATGGGTAAGCCTAATTTTTTTTATACGCGATTATGTCTTTGTGATCTGGATTGCTCGGCCTCTTGATCTGTAAGAAATGGTTTTTTTTTTTTAATAATCCATCATCTAAGTATTACTGTATTAGTGATAGTATAATTATATGGAATGGACAATCATATGACAACAGTTTGAAAATGGAACAAAAAAAAAAAATTAACCTACACCACTCGAACTGGTCAAATGACGGGTCGGGTGGGACCCTACCCATTGTAATGGCTGGTGGGTTAGTGGGTGAAGTTTCTATTACCCGTCATTCAACGGGCCACGGGTAAGATGGCGAAATAGGCAATATCCTACCCACTTTATCCAATGTGCATCCCTAATTTATTTATTTTTTAACAATAGCAACTCGGAATTAAAGACTACTAGTTTCACATAAAAATCATATTATTTTTTTCGTGAATTGGTAACATATTACTAACAGAAAAGGACCCAGGAATAATGAAATTGTTGGATAATTATCTAGGTATGTACTGCCTTGGTAAAATAACTATTTACCAGATTTGTATCACTGGGAATCCTTCTGCTACATAACTAACAATAAAGAAAATCCATTACTATATATCTTATCGATTAACATGAATAAGAAAAAGAAGATTTTTCCTTTCCTGCCAATTTTTCAGCTACCTGATTTCCAATCCCTGGAAAATTTAAATCCAAAAAATTTATCACACTGATGAAGGACCTGTATTGCTTCCTTGACAATCCCTTGATTATGCCATTTCATAAGACTGATTTCTTCATTCGTAATTAACATTATTTCTTACAGTTACCTTCTACCCAAAATTCTTGAGCTTTAATCTCTAACCCATTTTGCTCCTCTGGGAAGAGCTATAACTTCTGCCTTTTCTAAGCATTAAACTTAAAGATTCCAGATTTTTCTCTTTGATTTGTACCTGCGCAATCCCTAACAATTATTCAAAAACCTTAACTAATAAACAGAGAATACCAAACAACATCAATATTTAAATTCAGTTCTAAAGGGGCGGTCCAAGGTTTAAAATATCCATTAGGGTGAGTATCGTTGAACAGCAGACATAGAGATATTACATTGTTAGCAATTGGACACTAATAGTTCAATTATTTGTGGATCGGAATGGAATTTTGCAAGGTATTTCTTGTTTCTTCTTGAAATATTCCCAACTTTGACATCGTAAGTTAAAGTTTAGAATGATATTTTTTTGCTAAAAAATAAGCCATATTTTTATTAAAGTTGATCAGCTGACATGAAATCAAATTAAATTTCTAAATATTATTCACAAAGTTTTACAGTTACAGATATCAACTTTTGTAAAAATCCAGTTGTCGTCAGTTAAAAGCAAGTGAGATACTAGAATTTTGTATCTCAAAATTTTCGTCTCTTGAATCTCTTTTACAGAATTCTTTTACTAACACCTTGAGAAAACTTCTATACAAATTAAGAATAGATATGGGGATCAAGGATCCCCTGCCTTATTCCCTAGTTGGTTTGAAATAACCTCTAGGTCTACTATTTAATAATACAACTATATAAGATGTGAGAAGCATTGCAAGATTAATAATCAAAGAGTCTTAGCTTACTCTTTCGAAAGCTTTCAACGTGTCTATCTTAACTCTTAGACCCCTTATCTTGTTTTTTTTTCTTTGTAAGAGGATGAGTTAGCTCATGTGCAACTATAATGTTATGATCAGCTATTTTTCTAGAAGGTAGGAAAATTGATTGAAGATGAGAGATTAATTTTTTATGAAGTACTTTTCATTCAATTAGCTAATAAATTTTGTAAGAGCTGTTACACATCCCAGTTGGTCTGAAATCAGGATGCCTTCAAACTTAGAATCTTAGGAATTAAAAATAAGTAAGTCTGATTCAAAGCAGGATTCAATCTTTTTGTTATAAAGATACGTTGAAAAACAAATAAGTTTAAAAAACAAATCGGAACCCGTCAGGGCCTAGAGACTTATTACATTTGCTTGACGACTTCTAATATCTCATTGGCAGAAGGTAATTCCATCAATTTAGCTTTCTCCTGCTCAAATATACCTTTTGACGGGTTGGAAAAGATTTAGGAATTTTTCCACTTAACGAGTAGCACTGAAAATATCCACAAGCCAGTCTTTAAAATAACTTGTTTTTCAGTTTTAGAGAAGTTTACCTCCTCTTAAGAACCCCAAAAGACAATCTATAATATTTCTTTTCCTTTTCATGAGGATTTTAATATAAAACGTACTTTGTGTTTATTTCTCCAAGATTAACAATGTTATCTTTTGTTATCTCCTCGTCAACATCATAGAGTTTTTCCAGTTTTAGAATTCTTGTTAATTTTATTTTAAGCATTTACACTAGATTTATTTTTATCCAGTTTTTCTGTCTCTCTTCGAAATTCCTTGATTTTCTTTTTGGGAAAACCCAACAAATTCTTTTTACAAAAGGCTAATTCTTTTGCTATTGTCTCTAGATTTTTAACGAAGCTACTAAGGACCCCCAAAATCCTTCCCCACTTTTATGTGAATGAGTGTGAGGCCATCAGCATGTGAATGCCAATGTGGGGGAAAGTCGGCGCAAGAATATGGAGGGTATCTAGCATTTTCGGATTTTTAACCAGTGTCGGACAAATTATGAAGGGAAGGGTCCTAGCAAGCATGAACCAGATCCATGTTGGATTGTTCTTCCGACCAAGTGTTAAAAAATTTGAAAGTGAAATTACTAGCAATTTCCCTGTTGTTTTCCAGATTTAAAAGAAGTGGGGTATGATCAGATCCCACAGGGATCATAACCTTTAAGACCTGGCTAGTTAGGATATTGTTCTTGCCGGTATATTAGCCAGCGCCTTCTCCGGTCTTTCTTGCCTTTCTTGTGATTATCTAGGTATTATCCAGGACTCCAAGTCATCCAGTGCAGAAAGGCTCACCCTCCTATTTATTTCTCATTTTGATGAAAAACCCCCATGGCATTTTAATGTGATCAACCTTGATTGAGATTTCTTCTAGATAATTCCATTGTGTAAGGACTTCCATAGAGAATTGTTAAAACTGGCAAGAACAATCATCTCATATCATCTCTCTTGGTTTTTTATATGAATACAACTTCAGGTCAATAATAGTGTTTAGATGTTTAGTAGTTGATTTATTTATTTATTTATTGGTCCACAGCCTTAAGCCTTCCAAGCTAGAATTTGCATCTTGCGGAGAACAGAATACAAGCAATTAAAGAAACAGATTACTACCCCACAGCACACACAGCAAAGGCTAAGAAACATTGAAGAACAAACAAACATTAAAAGTAAAAGACTAAGAATAGAGAGGAAGTAAAATAGGATGGACTTAAGAAACACAAAATTCAAATACAGCCACCACCATTTCCTAAGTTCAAAACAAGTACCTGACCCTACCTCTACTAAACCCAATTTTCTAGCAAGTCACCACAGATAGTTGAAAACCTAGATAATTAGAAAATCGAGAACAAACAAGTCGTTACATAAATGTTGGAGAAGTACTTTGGCATACTTTATCACATTCTATCTTCTCTCTTCCGTGGAGCACAAGTGATAATTTCATCAACCCTAAGAATCATCTCTGCAGCTTCAGTAGCAGATAGCAAAACATTCTGTTTAACCTTAAAAGCCTCTGATATCCCCAGTTTCTCCATGTCCCCTACCTGCAGATAATCCAAATACTTGTAAGCGAAAGAGCGGTGAGATAACACAAATTCCTACTAGACCTTAACAAACTGAATCACATTAACTGGCCCCCAAGAACATGTGAAATTCCTCGTCGATCAAGAAAACTAATCAGATTGGGTTTGATATTTGTTTCATCAAATTTCTTAATATTTGACCCCAAAAAAACAAAAGCAAGCAGAGGTAATACTTAATTGAAGTTGATAGAAAGAAAGAAAAGAAAAACACTTACAGCTCCAGTGATGACATCAATCCCAGCATTGCTTTCCTCCTTGTGATGCTCAGCACGAAGCTGAGATATCAACTCAGCACTATCCAAACCTGCATTGTCCGCAATAGTTGTTGGAATGGCCTGGAGAGCTCTGGAGAAGGCCTCTATGGCATGCGACCTTTTTCCAGGAGTCTTACGTGCCAACTGGTCAACCTCCTTGGCCATCACCATTTCAGGCCAACCACCTCCAAGCAAAACCCTGCTGTCGACCACTGTCTGGGATAGCACACACAATGCATCATGAAGAGACCTCTCTGCCTCGTCAAGAACATGAAAACTGCAACAGAAGAAAAATATATCAAATAACTAGTAGAATTATTAGTTTTTAAAATACGTGCTGTCGGCTTCGAACTTTCAGCAATTTAGAAGAAAAAACCACATTAATATATTTTGTCAATTGAAGTGTAGGAGAGACTCCAACATGCACACATAACTATAACAAGTACTGATCTGCCTGTCGAAGGTAACTAGGTAAAAGAAAAATACCTTGCACCTCTCAATACTATGGTACACGCTTGACCCATCTCGACGCCAGAAAAGTGAATCAACTTGTCCTCACCAATCATGATTTCCTCGATAAGCTTGCAATGACCAAGTTTAACAGATTCAGGATTGTCAAAGGTAGATGCAATTTCACCACCTGTTACCAAAGCAAGGCGTTCGATGCCTTCAAAGTCTGCATGCTCAATAGCAAGGATTCCAGCATCAGCGAAGAGTTCCTCCGGATAGTTGTAGATCAGCTGTCTATTAATAAAACAGTTAATTCCATGACCAATGATCTTTTCCACCTTTTCTTTCATTTTCCCCTTTTCCGCCCCTTCAATCTGTGCAACTCTAGCCATTGAATCAACACGAACACGAGCCCCGTAGATCTTTACTTTATCGGTATCCATAGCAGTATTTGCTACCAAGATGTTAGCATTTTCTATGCGCTTTGGCTGCCCAATACCAATTTTTTTGTCAAGAATAAACCTGCATAGGGGAGAACAAATGCCCGTGTGATGAAATGTTATTAGTAACAAACATTAAGCGCATAAAAACAATATAAAATACAACATGAAGACTAGACAGAGAAATGAAAAACGCAGTTGAAGATTAATATCCTTTAACGAGTGCCTAGGGAAGTTGTCGCTCCACTAAACTAGATACAAGATGTAAATACCTACTTTATAGAGAACACCAACGAGGGATACAATATAAAAACACAACTCTAATTATTATGTGATCGCGGGTATAAGTTCAACCGAGCACAAGGTTTAAGTAAACGCTGAGGCAATGTGATGCATTTTCCTGTGGCAAGGCATAGCCTCTCATTGCCAAAGGCAAATGCTAGAGAAATAAAAACATATAAATATAAGTTATATAACTCGTAAAATCATGGAAGAATTGAAAAGAGACTTACCCTTCGTCTAGAAATGAGTCCTTCAAGGATCCTCCAGGCTTCTTAATAATTTGAATGGACTCTAAGTTTGTGCTTCCCTGCAATTACCATTAAATATGAATCAGCTAAAACATTATTCCAGATATTATAGAAAGAGGTCAAGAACATACACAGAACTTTATGTAGAAGGGCATGCAGGGAAACAATCACGAAGGATCTAAACTAGATCACGAGATCATTATGTCTAACGAAAGAGTTAGATTATTCATTATTACCTTAAGCCTCATAACAGCATCTACAGCAAGTGTTGCAAAGTGCTCCTTATCCTGGGAGAGAATTTTGGAACTCAAGGTAGTCATTGCAATCTTCATCAGATCCTCCTTGAATTTCTCTGAAGGAAAACCAAGAGAGGTGAAGAGGTGAATAAGCTAGGCAAAAACCAAAAACAAATTACCAAGAGTCAACAGAAAGCATCATCAGCACTTGTCTGTATTTTAACAGGCTAATATCAACCTGTAATGGTTTATATTAATAGTGGCATGATATCACCAGGTTGCATAGAGCATCAAAACAATTCACAACAGACAAGTAGCAAGGCCAACAGGCTCACTCCACAGTACACATGTGCATAATAAGTTCTCTCTATGGTATTTACCTGAATTCTCTTTGTTATCCATTACTCTCTTCAACAAAGCATTTAGTGCACATTCAGCGGCCATCCTGTACCCTGCCAAAGTAAACAGAAACCATTCAGAAGAAAACAAAAGTAAAGTAAATGGTCAGACTTTCAGAGATGCAAGGAAAGAGGCTTCAGACTAACATATTGATTTCAACAAAAGGTTTTAAAAAAAGAGTGAAAAAAGATGGAACCACAAGAGCTAGACCAATTTTACTGAAACAGTGCTGTAAACCACCATTGAGTGCATGCATAATGCAGAAAACCAACTATAAACTGTAGGTAGAATCAAGCAGTAAAACTAGATACAATTGAATGGTGGATAACACACATCGACTGTTCGAAGGCTCTACAAACAAAAATTTCAACTGATTGAATATCAAGAACAGGAAATCAATTTCTGATTAAGTAAGCACTGTCAAACTACCTTCTTGAAGAGCTTAACACACAGCCCATTTATAAAACACCATTGCCGTACCAATCAACTAAGTGTAGCAGTTGCAATAAATATCTTACAACTGACAGCCAATGATTCTCCTCTACTTTTTTGATTAGTTGATAATTGACATGCACAAGTTTACATAGCAGAAAGATGTGTGGAATGAGCATGGCAACTTCAAATAATAAACAACAGCAATATAGCACATATGCAAGTGAGTCTAAGAAACTTAGAGGTACTATGAATGACTCACTGACACTATAGTAGTCACAACATATATCAAATGACAACCCTTATAGGTAGAATGACTTGAAATAAACCTGCAATTATTGTCATCGGATGGATCTTTGCGTTAACTAACTTTTCTGCCTCCCTGAGAAGTTCTCCACACAATACAACAACTGATGTTGTTCCATCACCAACTTCATCATCCTGGACCTTAGAAATATCTAAAAATTCTCGATTAAGGAAAATAAATTATCAACAAAAGATTGATTCAGGAGCCCGTGATATAACTCTTTAAAAAAAGGTTGACTAATAAAACCATGGAGTCAGTCAGTGCTATATAATTCCCAAGGATCAAATGTATAAAAACCCAAGATACAGTAAAATGTAAAAGTATTCCTGCAGTCCTTCAAAGTTCGAATGATAAACAGAAGCTAAAGGATACCAACAAGAACTTTTGCAGCTGGGTTGTCAATATGAAGAGACTTTAAAATTGTAGCTCCATCATTTGTAACAGTAATACTACGTCCTCTACCAGATGATTGCAATATTTTATCCTGCAACACAGAGACATTAACAACCAACTATTAATATCATGCCTGATGCACAAACAAGAGGTGTCTTGTGCCGAAAATTTAAAAAACTTACCATCCCTTTTGGTCCTAACGTGGTCTTGACCAAATCAGCAATTGCCATTGCACCAACAAAGGAAGACTACAATAAAAAAAAAATACAAAAGCAGAGTTCATTAGGTCAGGACAGAAAGTGTTAACTGAAAGGGGTAAACTAAAAGCAATTAAACATCAATCGAAGCGTATGTGAAACTCACCATTCGCGCCCTCTCCCCCTTTTCTTCTGTAGCCTCATCTTTAAACAATCTATCAGCCTAAAATAAAGTAAATAAACATTAAGTTAGCACAAACATTGAGAATCAAAAACAAATAACAAAACCCTAAATAAGAAGAACACTGAATCAATCACTAAAAACCATACCGGCATCGTGTAAAATCAGGGTGAAGCCAAACCCTCACTCGGGATTTATCAACTCAGCTCCTTTAATAACAGAATCTGAAATCGAACAATAAAATAAGAAAGTGTGTTGATGATAAATGCAGATCTGTGTATAAGTAAGTAAATAAATGACCTAAAACTTTTAAGTAAGTTCCAGCAAATTGAAATTAATCATGATTTTTGCAGTGATAAACCCTAGGAACAACCGTAAGGGTAGTAAACGTGAAAAAGTTAGTCGACAGAGATCGGTGTTTGATGGACTTACAGAGAAATCGGAAGTGGATCCTTCGAGAGAGAGAGAGAAGCAGCAGAGAACTGCTTTGAAGAGGGGGAATGATCGAATATGGACTCTGTTTGTTTTTTTTACTTGTTTAGGGTTTTGGTTTTTCACCAAATTAACCCTGTCGACTGTGGCCTGTCGAAGCACTGAAAGTTTCGTAAAGGCCCATTTATAAGCCCAGCAAACGTTTCCCGCTTCTTAGACCTTTCGAGTTGCTTGCTTCCGGACTGACCAAGCTGTCTCATGGTTTCTTAGAACAAGATTTCCAAGTGATGTTCTTGTAGTGCTGAAAAAAGTGCTGAAAAATACCACATGATAAGTAGCCTTGTAGGTTCGATGGAGGGTTTTTTTGTTTTGACTCAATCCGCGGGCTCAAGGCCCAAAAAGAAAAAACAGAGCTACACTAACAAAGACAAAAGAAAAAAACATAAACTAGTTTCTCTTCTTCTTCATTCTCTGATAAACCTTTTGTGCCTTATCCGCAGCCAAGATTTCTCTGAAATCTGCAGTAAACTCTTCATGACGAATTTCTGTCCAGGAATTGCCTAAGCATAGACCAGCTAAGAAATCAGCAGCTCGATTAGCTTCTTTATAGCAGAAAGTAATCCTTCATCTAGCAAACTTCTTTTTAAAACCATGATTCTTCTCCAGATTTGAATCACATTCCATGGTGGCTAAGGCTCAGTACTGGTTAGTAAATTATAGGCAGCCATAGAATCGATACCTAGGTGAATATTAAGCTTTTGCTTCTGCAATGCCAGATTTAAACCAAGTTCAACACCCTGTAATTCATGAGCAAGCACAGACCTGGCTGGCCCTTCTCCACTAGCAGCCCCAATTACTGCAGCTTCATGATCTCTAATTATAGCACCAAAACCTCCTGCTGTGGCAGTTTTTGATCCATCTGTGTTTATCATTACTTCATCATTCTGGGGATACAGCCAGGTGAAGAAGATAATCTCTGGAAGAACAAAAGTACAATCAATATTCCATCTTCTCATGAAGTCTCTAGCAGATAAAGTATCAATCTCCTTATGGTTCATGGCTAGCATTTTGAACCTTACTTCTTGTATGATAAGTAAACTGACTTGATCTTGAGAACCATTTTGAGCTCTAAAGATTCTATTATTACGTTCTTTCCAAATATGATAAATAATACTATTAAGAACCAGCTTTTTGATCATAGCTACACAGCTAGAACCTATAAAGGCTTGAGCACACCAATTAATTTCTGCATCCCAAGAACTCTCAAGACCCTTAATAATTCCCATTTTAAGTAGAAGACCCCTCCAGATTACAGATGAGAAACGACACTCATGAAACAAATTATTTTCAGACTCCTCAACATTCCCACATAAAATACAAGAAGGATCAGAAATAGTTCCCCATTTACATAACTTACTTCTAGTTTTCAGTCTTTTTAAGAGAGCTAACCAAGTTATAAATGAGTGTCTAGGAATATGATTCTTAAACCATACTAAGTGCTTCCTAACAGGGCTAGGCATGTGATCAGTTATAGCATTATAAGTATCTTTCATAGAGAAGTTACCTGTAGCGCTTGATTTCCAAAAGATTTGATCATTCTCTGCAATATTGAACTCAGTCAGTGATATGTCCTTCACTACTTCTAGAATATCATCTTCTATAAAATCTGGAAACACCCAGCCTGCTGGAGAAATGAAGTCAGACACCTTTGAATTAACATTAGCACTAATTGTTTCTAATATATGTGGTTCCACCCAATCAACAAGAATCCCTTTTGAGTGCCAGTTCTCATGTAAGAAGCTAGAGGAATCTCCATTTCCCAAAAGAACTCCTATATGTTTCTTAGCTAGCTCTCTGTGATCCAAAATTCTTCTCCAACACCAAGAAGTATCTTGTGGAATCTTCATAGACCAGAAATCATTATCTTTGATGAGGTTACTTTTAACCCAAGAAGTCCATATGGTATCTTTACCAGAAACCAAATCCCAAATGTGCCTGAGATTAGCTGCTACATTAGTATACTCAAGATCTTTAATACCCAATCCCCCTTCTTCATAAGACCGACAAGCAAAGCTCCATTTGATAGGATTATAACTCTTCTTTAGGACAGGGCCAGCCCATAAGAATCTCTTAAATTTTGTATTAAGCTCCTTTATAACTCTTTTAGTCAGAACAAAACAAGAGAACCAGAAAAATAACATTCCACAAAGAACTTCCTTTATGAGAAAAACTCTACCAGGGTAAGCCAAAAATATAGACTTCCAAGAATGAATCCTCTCATCAACTCTTTCAAGAAGTGGTAAGCAATCTTTATAAGAAAGTATAGTTGATAAGATAGGAATACCTAAATATTTAACAGGCAATTCTCCCACTGCGCAATCTAGAATTTGAATAATTTGGTGCAGTGTAGTATCATCCACAGCAGAACAAAACAAATAAGTTTTCTGGTTATTGATTACAAGACCTGAGTAGGAACTAAATTAATCAAGAGCAACTTTTAAACTTGTAGCAGCATCAGTAGTTCCTTTGAAAAAATATCAGCACATCATCAGCAAAGCACAAGTGAGTTAAACTAGTTAACTTACATCTTGGGTGAAAACCAAACTTCTGAATCTGAACTTGTTTAAGCAGTGTAGCACTCAGCATCTCCATTGCCAGCACAAACAAGTAAGGAGATATGGGGCAGCCTTGTCTCAAACCTCTCTGAGCTCCAAAAAAGCCATAGGGGGAACCATTTATAAGAATATAGAACTTTGCTGTTTTATTGCATAGTGCAATCCAGTTAATAAACATATCAGGAAATCCCATCTGTTGTAACATATAAAATATAGCATCCCATTTAACAGTATCATAAGCCTTCCTGATATCTATTTTTAAAGAACACCTTGGAGTACCTTTGGATCTGTGATAATTCCTTACCAATTCATGAGCCACCATGATGTTATCTTGAATAGATCTCCCAGAGATAAAAGCATATTGATTCTTGCTTATTAGACCTCCTAAAATCTTCTTCATTCTTAAGGATAAAATCTTGGTAATTCACTTATAAGTAACATTACAACAAGATATAGGTCTATAGTCTAAAACAGTAGAAGGATTTTTCTTCTTAGCAATCAAAATAATGAATGTACTATTAACTTCTTTTAGGAGCTTGGACTTATGAAAAAAGTTTTGAACAGCTGCAACAAAATCATCTCCCACCAAAGGCCAACAAGATTTTAGAAAATGGCTAGAAAAACCATCAGACCCTGGTGCCTTACTTGAACCAATAGAGTGCAGAGCAGCAACTACTTCTTCTCTAGTGACAGGATTAATCAAATCAGCAACATCATCCTGTTGAATACAAGCATTAATGCTGAAGTTGAACGAAGAATGAGTAGAGTTTTCTTCAGGTAAATCACTGCCAAATAACTCAGAATATAAGGAAATACATTCCTTAGCAATCTCCTCATCTTCTACCAACTTAACATTTTCTCTATCATATAAGGATAAGGATAACTAGGTCTCAACCTGTGCCGTAACGGCACGGGCAAGGATATGTGTTTCAAATGTATCCATCGATTCATACATGTCGTAATTGTCTGTGAAAAATCGAACTGATCGATCCAGGTCTAAATGTTTTGAGGAGTTGGTTAATAAACATCCTAGCATTTTTAGGGGAGACCCCGAAAGAATTAGGGGCGACTTTTTTATTCCCAACCAAGGGTTGGTGTTATGGGATATCCTAGTGGCTAAGAAAGTACCTAAATACCCTTACACAATCGGTAGTTAAATATCGTTTATAGCAACCGATTATTACTGTGTTCCTCTCAAATTAAATTCAGACTACTTCCTCGATCTGTAGATAATAAACATCCCTAGACTACCAATTGTAAAATTAGAGAAACTTGAAGTTTCATTTTTTTGAAAATTTTGAATTTGGGGCAACTATCACAATTGGTAGATAATAAACATCACTTATCTACCGATTATGGAAATAGAGAAATTCAAAATCCCATTGGTTTTTGAAAATTTTGAATTTGGGGCAACTATCACAATCGGTAGATAATGTAAATAACTTATCTACCGATTGTACAATCGGTAGATAATAAACATCACTTATCTACCGATTAAGGAAATAGAGAAATTCAAAATCCCATTAGTTTTTGAAAATTTTGAATTTGGGGCAACTATCATAATCGGTAGATAATGTAAATAACTTATCTACCGATTGTACAATCGGTAGATAATAAACATCACTTATCTACCGATTAAGGAAATAGAGAAATTCAAAATCCATTGGTTTCTGAAAATTTTGAATTTGGGGCAACTATCACAATCGGTAGATAATGAACATCACTTATCTACCGATTATGGAAATAGGGAAATTCAAAATCCTATTGGTTTTTGAAAAATTTGAATTTGGGGCAACTATCACAATCGATAGATAATGAACATAACTTATCTACCGATTATGAAAATAAAAAAATTCAATCTCTTATGTTCCAATAGAGAAGCACAATCGGTAGATAATGAAGATCACTTATCTACCGATTGTGCTTCTCTATTGGAACAAAAGAGTATAATCGGTAGATAAAGTATTACATTATCTATCAATTCTGGGACGTTAATGGCTTTGAATGCATTCAATCGTCCCTCTAATCGTTTTTGAACCTTCAACATGATATTCTTCATGATGTTTCTCACCTTCTTCTTCATACCCATCCATGATTTAAGAAAAAAATGGTTTTCACTCATTTTTCTTCTCTTTTTTTCTTTTTCTTCAACTCTAAAACCATAAAACTCAAAAACTAAAATCGTTTTCCTCCATATATAATTCTCTTCCGATTCAAAACATTAACGTCCGATTGTAATGTTTCCTACCGATTATTAGGGTTAATTTGGTCATTATAAAAAACGGGAGATAAGGGATGACTTCATTTTAGGTTTTGGTGACTCTATTTTGTCTTATTAGTCGCCCCTAATTCTTTCGGGGTTGCCCCTAAAAATGCTAGGCTAAACATGTCCTTATCCTCGAATCTTTTAATATTGTGTATGTAAGTCATACAACCCTTTGGGACAAACATAGTTATCATCAAAGGTCATTCACCTAACTTGTAACAAAACTAAAAACACCTAAAATTACTTAGAAAACAATTAGATTAATCTTGCAAAATCTGTTAGCATTAGAATTTAATTTTTCTCTTTGATATAAATTGTTGGGTTCCCAATTTACATAGATTTGTGTTCATTCATTTTCCTAAAATTTATAATAATATTTAATTCTTGATCCATTTCTTTTCTTGTCTCTTTACCTATTATCATGAACTATTTCTCAAGAATGCATAATTACACGAAGTTGGGGAGAAATGAGAAAAACAGGAATCATGACAAAAAAGGGGAATAAAGAGAGATGTGAGAAACCGAATCGATTACAATTTATTCACGCGTAGCCTTGCATAATCCCATGAAGTAGGGGAGAAATAATGACAGAAACAGAAACCATGACAAAAAAGGGAATAAAGAGAGATGTGAGAAACTAAACCGATTACAATTAATTCGCGTGTAGCCTTGTGTTTGGTCATTTTTTTATAGGTTTCATTTTTCTTCCTGCCCCCTACCCGGCAAATCTTAAAATCACAACATCTTCTTTTTTTGGAAAAATCTGGCCTTTAAAAATTGTTTTAATTTTAAAAAAAAAACAAAAAAAGTAATTTGAAAACTAAAATCAAATTAAAACAAAACAAAGAAAAATTAACCAAGGGTGACTAAATAATTTACCTATCTTAGGATACCTTTTCTCACCCTACTACCACTACTTCTTCCACCACCACATTATCGTCACCACTCCACCAGTCTCACCAATACCCACCACCATTATCCCTACCACCGATCCACCCACCATCACAACCACCATTAGTGCTTAATTTACCTATCTTAGGACCCCTTTTATCACCCTATTACCACTACTTATTCCACCACCACATTATCGTCACCACTCCACCAGTCTCACCAATACCCACCACCATTATCCCCACCACTGCCCACCATTAATGCTTACTGATATGGTAAATATCAAATAAATTTATTATGTATCAACAAAAATATATTCATTTGATTAATTAAAGAAACATTTATTATGAAATATCAATTGAACATTTATTATTAAATTTTAATTAAACGTGATCATTTATAGCGGTAGATTTATGTTCTGCAAGTATAAATTTGATCGTTCTTTATCTAGCCTAACTTGTCCAAACTTTGTTTTGTATTCTGGAAATGTAATCAATTTTATTTTAATACTAAAAACCGTGATTTATTCGATCAGGTACTATAAATAGCTGGTATCCCATTTAGGTGATCCAGCGTTCATGATCATATTGTCTTATATGATTTAGTATCCTCCTCAAAATATTTGTGTTTTGTCCTTACCAGTTGTGCTAAAAACAACCAACTACATCTATCATAATAAAATGGTACCCATTTTGTAAAGACACAAAACTATTATTGTCCACTACTATTCACTAACATCCACCACCGTACGTAAAAACCACCACACCCACTATTTTTCCACCACCAGTAATGTTACCACCTCCACCACTCATAAATACCCGCCACTGTTTCCACCACACACTGCTTCTTTCACGACCACCATTAAAAATTATTAATATAATTTTTAACCGGGGTCACTGTAGTACAATGGTAAAGTCATTGGGTGATGACACCAGTTACCTGAGTTCGAAACTCGCCAGCACCAAATTCTTTACCGATCAATATATATATGGTTTTTAATAAACTTATTTATTAATAAAAATATGTATTTATTATGAACATTTATCATGAAAAATTAATTTATCATTCATCATGAGCAATTAATAGGACACTAATTAATAAAGTATTTATAATGGTTAGTTGAAAAAACCACGGCCGTAGATTTATCCCTCCTAGACAAATCCCGGACGCTCTTTATCTAGCCTAACTTAGCCAAGCTTTGTTTTGTATTCTAGAAATACTATTTCTAGATCTTCTTTCTTTAAGAGAATTATGAAAAAATGATGTATTAGAGTCTCCCAAATCTAGCCATTTGATTCTGGATTGTTGTTTAGCAGCTGCTTCTTCATACTTTGCCAATTTAACATATTCAGCTACATAAGCTCTTTCTCTTCTTGCAAATTCATGATCTAGAGGATAAGATTGAAGAAGAAGTTGAGCAAAGTCCATTTTTCCTTTAGCTTGTAAAACTTGCTCAGACATATTCTTAAACCTTAACTTTTTCCATCTAATAATATCATGTTTAACTCTCTTCATTTTAGTAACAAATTTAATCATTGGGTTACCTCTAACTTCAATATTCCATTCCCTTCTAACCACCTCCATAAAATCTTTTTCTTCAGAAAGAAAATTATAAAATCTGAATGGGGGAGGGCCATGTTTTCTTTTCTCAGCAATAGTAACAATACTAGGTGAGTGATCTGAAATACCTAGAAGTAAGAACTCAGCTTTTAAAATTTGGAATTGTTGAATCCACTCCATATTTACCATCACTCTGTCCAGTTTTGATCTAATAATAGTTCCATCATGTTGACAGTTTGTCCAAGTATAGAAACAGCTAGAAAATTGAAGGTCCATAATCTTAGCTAGATGAACACAGTTAGAAAAATCTTGATAGAGATAAGGAAGGACAGGAGCACCCTCCCCACACACACACTTTATCAGAAGGAAAAAGAAGAGAGTTAAAATCACCCATTAAGACCCATGGTTTTGTATTAAAAGAAGCAAAGCTTATAAGAGAATCCCATAGAGAAGATCTTGTGATATAATATTTTTTTCCATAAATAAAGGTAACAACAAAGTTTATCATTGAAGAGAAGGAAACATCTAGAAACACAACTTGTGAAGAGGAACTCAAAACATTAACTTGAACATCTTTAAAATCCCAAACTATCCAAATTCTACCAACACTATTTACACTATCATTGTCTAAGAAACACCAAGAAGGATTTATGTTATTTCTTATTCTAACTTTATTGTGAGCTTGAACATGAGTTTCTACTAAACCAATCATGGAAAGCTTATTCATTCTTTTTAAATTTTTAACTTCCAACTGCTTCAGAGGATCATTTAGACCTCTGATGTTCCAACATCCCATGTTAATTTAGGCAGAGAAATGGTACCTCTAGCAGACTTCTTCAAATATGCAACCTTAGGAAATAGATTAATTGCTGGTGGTGGTAATCCCTCCCTTCTCTGAAAATGTGCTATTGAGCCAGAACTAGAAGCTTCAAATTCTTTTGATTTTAGCTGAGCTGCTTGTATCAAAGCTTGGAAGTTTTCTTTATTATGCTCAGCTGGTAACTCGTGAGAATTCTCCATACACTTATCCAAGATGAAAAAAGGATTAGAAGCAATAAATTCATTAACATTGGTATCTTTTCTAACACTTATTTCCTGTAAGACTGTAGTAACTTCTTGTTCTGAAACCATAGGATCAGTATCCATTGCTATCTGTGAAACTTCCTTATCTATGACTTCAGTAACCATGTCATTGGTTTGTACCCCAGTCTTGGATTTTGTAATCCACCCTTCCTTATCCACATTTGTAGTAGTTTTTTTCTGCACCCATTTTTGTACTACTTTTGGTGAAGGCTTAACATGCTTTGGACAGTTTAATGAACAATGACCAAATACTGCACATTCAGTACATTTTGGAGGTTTCCAAGAATACTCCATTTTAATCTCAACTTTATCCTTTCCTCCTAGATAAATGTGAAGGAGTCAGGGAATTCACAAGTGACATCTACTTCAACACATATTCTTGCATAACTCATTCTAGTCTTATTCAAAGTTTGTGTGTCCATCATGAGAGGTTTGCCTAAAAAGCTAGCTATCATACTCAGCCCCTTCTTGTTCCACATGAACAGTTGAACATTTCTAAATTTCATCCATACTGGGAGTGATTTCAATTCAGCAATTTCTTGTTCAACTGTTCTAGACCAAGGTTTGATAATGAATAATCTATTAGAAATAAACATAGGACCCATCTCTAAGGCACGGACTCTATCTTCAGGACATTGAAAATCAAAGATAAACATACTCTCACCATGAATAGTCATTTGAATGTTACCTTTAGGTTTCCAAGCTCGATTGACAGCATTGCGGACCCAATTAAAAGGTAATCTTCGTCCCACAAAAGCTCCAATAACTTTTTCTTCACACAGTCGGATATCTTCATCAAAAACTTCATATGGAATATCCATAGCTTTCTTACCATCAATAACAGGGTACGAATAAAAATCCATATTTGCTGAAATGACCGGCTCCTTTTGTTGATCAAACAAAGAAGACCACGCAGCTCTAGAAACTATAGAACCAGAAGGAGGAACGTTTTCAAACCCTGGGGGAATAACAGGATCTGAGATTTGATTATTCCCGGACGCCATATCATCTTTAGATCCCTCCAAACGAGAGACCTCTAGGGGTATGGAGGAAACCACTAGAGGATTTGATGCCGGAGAAGAAGACTGCATCTCGTCAGAGGAAATACGTCGAAGAACGAAGAAACCCTAACCTGAAAATCGCCCTCAAATCGCCTTTGACTTTGGCCATCTCAGTTTGACTTATCTGATTATTATTTTTTTCAAATTGATGTGTTCGGAGTTCTTTTACAGATTTATGTGTTTGGAGTTTTCTTACTCTTCCACTTTTTCTTATGTACATACTGTTTTCATCTATAGACCATTTTGGGTTGTTAAGCATGGCGAATGACCAAGACTCGTTTATTGAAGTTGCCTACTTAAGCTCGAACTGGATCCAAGGGAAGAACTAAAGCCAGATTCCCCATTCTACATGACACACGAATTAGAGGTTGAAGTTTCAATTCTAGTCAATGTTGGCCATGTCCGAGCTTAATATAAATATGCAGTGGAAAGTAAAGTAACATACAAAACTCCCATTTCAGCAAGCAAAAAAGAAAGTAGTACTCAATGAATACTTTTGTTATTTTTGATAAAGAATTTCAATAGACACTTACAAATCAGAGAATCTGAAAACTACAATGACTGTAATAAGAAAGAAAAGAATGGTGACCCCAATATAAGGTCAATCTATATCTTGGCTCATTAGTGCCGAGTGAGCACAAAAATCAGACCAAGTGCATAAAACTCATAAATTCATATTGTACTTTCCACAAATTTTGAATTCCAAGACTATTTATATTTATCTCCTCCAACTACTGTATTGTAATGGCAGCTTAACGAGGGGGTGAAGCTACCGGTGCAACTGTTGGTGCAGCAGATATGGATGAAACAACTGGTGCAACTGCTGGTGGAACTACCGGTGCAACTACGAGGGGAGGAGGTGGGGCATACACTGTTGCCCTACCACAAAGAAGTGCATTTGGTGGGATAACTTTTTCATCCCTAACTGATTCAACGGGGGAATAAACTCGAAGATAGAATTGTTGTCCAAGGTATTGACGTGCCCAGAACTCAGACCTTATATTCCACATACCCACATTATCAAGTGGGACATAAATTGCCGTCCATGATTGGGGATATACCTGAATAGTGCAACGCGCAACTGCATCTGCCAGATTATACCGTTCTCTCTTTGATTCTGACCAAACTCCTCCATCCATACTGCATTCACACAAACAAATGTAACAAAGATAATTAGATCAATAGGGACTAACGCGTTATGAATTCTAGTCATGCTCACTAAATAATTCTACATGTACAAGATATACCGAAAGAAAAAGAAAAAAGAAAAGAAAAAAACTTACCCCACTACGAAGAATGAATATCCAGCAACGTGATAACTTTGCACCATGTTTTCTGGATTTTCGAAAATGATTTCAACAAAATCTCTAAAATCAGCAGCCATTACAGATGTGTCAAGGTACATTGATCTGCCAGAAGGGCTGTCTGGGATGCTACCAAGTGTGAAAACACCTGGGATCTTAAAGTGGTCCGCAATTTTGAGAGGAGTGTCCGCTGGGACGAAGGAGACACTGTTGATTGCATACCTCTGTTTACCATTTACTTGAGCAGCTGAACTGGAAAGTCTGATAGTTCTGGCTAACTTAATCAATCCATAATGGTATGAACCTTGTGGGTTTGGCCTTGGTCCACTTGCAGTCAAATTAGTCCTAAAAAAACACGTTACATAAAACAGGGTTAGAAAATAAAGACGGTTGCATAACACACAGCGAAATCATTGTAAATATGTTTACAAATCAATGTAGTACCTGATAGAGAGTGCTTGTTTGAGGGAAAAACCTATATCGTAGTTATCAGGAACACCTGGGACTGGCGCCACTGGCCCAGCTATTTGCCCATTCGAATTGCTATAACTAAAAAGCGCAGTGGCTTCGAGGCGGATGGTTGAAAATCGTGTAGTCACAACCATGTAATAGTCTCTTGGAAGTTGGTCGGCCGTTACTAGAACTGAGTAAGATTGGCCAACATGGATATCTAGCGATGTGTAATTTGTCTGGACTGTGTGTGTTCCTTCGACTTCAACTAGTGTCATGGTGTGGTTTTGGATCCTGATGTTGAGTGAATTTTGTAAACCCACATTGGAAATCCTGAACCTGTATGTCTTGCCTGAAAAATTGAAGCAAGTTGATATCCCTGTTAGTATTGTTCCAAAATGTGTACTTTGAAAAGTATAGCCGTATGCTAAAAGGCATTGGATCGTGCATTGTACCTTGTTGGACTGTGTAGGTGACAGCATTGCCCACCGGAGTGGACTTTTTACCATTAATGAGGACATCACTTGGGAAAGGGGCCTTTTTGCTTTCAAGAATGGTTCTCAATCTCTGTCAAAAAAAAAAAAAAAAAAAAAAAGAATGCAATTTCGTCAAGTAAATGTATAAGTGAAATACTAATTATCTGCTTAAAAGTTAATGTGCTTTACTCTAATTTTTCGGAAAATTTCTATTGCGTAGACGATTTAGTTTCCAGTGAAATGACAAGATATTTTGTAGAAATTGAAAATGATGTATACGGTATATGATGCCCGTGGAGGCTTAAATGAAGTTTGTTTACTTTGATAGGTTTTAAGCTTTTGATCACGAGACGAGCCATGATTATGAGTGAATTTGGATCTCTTGGCAATCACAGTCGACTACAGAGTGTTAATTCCTATTTTCTTAATACAATCTTGTCAAAAAAAAAAAAAAAAAAAAAAAAACAATCTTGTCCTTTTGTTTCAAATAAGAACAAGAGAAAGGGGTAGTAGGGTCAACATAATCTAGCTGTCCATAAACAACTTGCAAGAAGGCAACACAAAAAAAATAATCGAGGTCAACCAAAAATAAGATAAAAAAAATATATGGGATTAAGGGGAAAGAATTAAGGTTTACCGTGTGGTTAAGATTGTACCAATCACCGATGAGAACGGTGTGATCACCGGCTGGATCAGGGAAAGGAACTGGAATTCTTGGTCTGCTGAGAATCCTAATCCCACCAAATCCACCAGCGGCTTTGTGGAAAGAAAGTGAAGGATAGTAGAAGAAACTACCGATTTGATCCTTCACTTGTATAGTGTATGTCCAGTTCTGGCCAGGTAGAATTGGACAATTCGTTCCGTAAACACCATCTTGCCATGAATTTCTCCTCTGCATTACTCCATTCCTGTATGCATAATTGCATATTTAATAAATCAATCTGTGGTGTACTAAAAAAAAAAAA
The DNA here is from genome assembly GCA_023531105.1 of Papaver atlanticum. NCBI lineage: Eukaryota > Viridiplantae > Streptophyta > Magnoliopsida > Ranunculales > Papaveraceae > Papaver > Papaver atlanticum. The sequence goes on along the minus strand of JAJJMB010005545.1, from coordinate 3,247,010 downwards.
ATTGCTCAGATGCGTAAATCCGCATTGCCAATTTACAAACATTCTATTTCTGCATGATCAGAGGCAGCATACAAGAAACGGTGCCGTGACTTAAAATGCATGTCAACATGTATAAAACAGTGATTTCAACAAATTAAAATCTTGCATATTATAAGCAGACAAGCAAGAGAGGGAGATAGAGACTTTACCATGAGAAAAGGAATGGTTCATCCAAGTTGTTGAAAACGTTGATGATCAGATTATCATTTGTAACAGCATGAATGTCAGGACCGGGGAATTGACTATTAATCAATATAACCTGTTGAGGAAATGCACTACTAACAGGATATATCGCTCCGTAAGTAACATTCCATTCAAAGAATCTGTAAGGATCCTCAGCATTAACGAACGCGAAAAGAAGAACAACAGATAACAAAACCGTCGCTAATCTTAGCGAAGACATAATTGTTATCAGTCTAATGTGACCAGAGAGTGCAAGAAAGATGGGTAGAGATAGCTAGATAGAAAATGATTGAGAGTGAAGGAGAGAGATGGATAGCGTCCCTGAATGGTTTGTTTCTTCTACTACGAAATTAGAGTCATGTATTTATAGAGAGACGAGGGAGTGACAGTAGACTGAAAATGATACAAACCGTGTTAAAAGTTGTCAAGTATTAGCTAGTGTCGCCGTGTCGGTACAGAACCGTAACTGCACAGAAAAAAGAAGGACAAATTAAAAATTAAACGGCAGAGATCGTTTGAATCCTTTCAGTCTACTTGATTGACGTAGAAATTTAGCACCGCTTTTGTACGTAACAAATAGAATAATCAATCGTTTCATAATAGTACAAGTTTGGTTTTAAAAGTTTTAAGTACATTATTTGGCTTTTGATAATTGTCATTCTATATTATTGGAAAAAAAATAATGGAAAATGATTAAAATTTGAAACTTAGAACCATTTGTAAGCTTTGCCATATGGTTAAACGTGTGATGTCGAGGCGTCTTGGTGTAATCCTTTAGGGTAGGCCTTATCTTGGCCGGCTAATTAATTGATCTTCTTGGTTCAATTTTTTCTGCTAAATATGGAGATCATTTTTTGTGAATCTAACACAATATATACAGTAGTATTCAAGTTTGGTTATGGGAACCTATGATGCATGAAAATTAATCAACCCATCGAGAGAAATCCCGAGATTCATCAATTGTTAATAATGAAAATAGGGCTTCTTTGGATAATGATTTTCATAGTGAACTTGGGAGTTACGTCTCAAAATGGCATTGACTAGAAAAAGCTCAAAGTTTCTTTGGATGCAAAAGATTCATTATGCATTTGGCCAAGTAAAATGACAAAACATTAGATTCCAATTAGCTTTAAAGATTTTGAGATTGTTTATATGAATAATAACCACGTCAAACTCTAGAATACTCTCCCAAATTATTATCCAAAAAACGCGTCTCATCGATATTTTATGTTTCAAATTAAGCTGGAAGTTTATATGTTTCTTCTTCATAACATGCCATATTGCCATGGAATTGTCCTCGAACTTGCTTAGTGACACAGTTTCTAGTCTGAAAAGGAAATCTTTGACATTCCGACGTAATAAATAATTTATCAATCCAGCTCACAACTCAATACAACTTGACTTGAAAAAGAGAGAAAATTGAAACTAGATATAGATCCATTCGCTAGATCAGCAATGAACATGTGAAAAATAAAAGTCAAAATCATCCGATAATAATATAATTCAATTTAAGTTTAAACAATCTTGATCTTGAGCCTTTACCCGAACAAGTAATACCTTTTCTCAGTTTTTGCTTTTCAGGTAAAACTGAAGATACAGTTTTTCTAACAGAAGAATTAGCATCAAATTTCAAACAAGGAGAGAATTTGTTACCAAGCATACACATGGACGGATGGACCCTTCATTACAATATAAACATCGATTATTGGAGAGTAGTGTGAATATTAAATGAATGCAGCAGCATTCCACATTCTTGCACATATCCGTCAACACTACTACAAATCTGTACATACCGTGGAGTATATGGACTTATGCAGTGTAGTCCACTGCTAACATGTTAGCATTAATTCCCTGAAACCATGGATCGCGCTAAATAATGTTCACCTGAAATTAAAAATATAAGAAGAAAAGTTGCATTAGCGGTGCCGGTGTACCACAAGTTGCAATAGTTTAAGTTTCACCACTTGAGCAGCTGCAGCTGCTTGACCAAGCCTGCTACCTTTTTAACACTTTTGGAAAAAATTAGAGGAAGGGTTATGATAAATCAAGATCGTATTATTTTTGGTCATGCAAAGTTTAATTCTGGGTCGCAACAAATTTTAGGTTATTCACTAAGAGCATCTCCAATAGTGGGTGATAAAAATCCTATGTGGAGTTTTCATTTAGATCTTTATTTACGGGGTTTTACATATGTGGCAAAAATAACAATGTTTTGGTCATAAACCATCTCCAATAGTGTGAGGGTTTTTTATAGGTTTTTTTTTCTTTTGATAAATATAAAAGTGACTTTTTTTTATAGAAATAATAATTAAAAAAATTGCTAAAAAAATGATATTGTGGCACTCCTCTTACTTTATAAGACCTACTGTTAGAGATGAATTTAATTTAAATGAGGATCTATAATCCTATGTGTCATTAGAAAACAAAATTTTCACCTTTTGTTGGAGATGCTCTAAACATATTTCGAAACACATTCACAAGCTTTGAGTTAGCGCGCTTTATTTGGCTCGGAACAGCTTTTGTGTCACAATAGAGGCAAAATTTAGATCACCAAGAAAATTTAGGATCATGAGGTTAATTATAGGCAATGGTGGATTAAGGGCAGTGATTGCCCTCCCTACAATTTGAAATTTTTGAAAAATAATTCCGTAGCCCTAGAAAAATTATATTATCTCAAATTTGCCCCTAGATTTGTAGAATTACAATGGTAAACTTGGTGAATTTAAGTCATTTTATAATTATCCTCCTAGAATTTGTAATATTAACATGCTTAGAAAATTTAAGTTGTTACACAATTTTCCTCTTAACTTGAATGGGAAGTTTGGCTTTTCAGATGAATGGAATCAGTTGATACATCAATGCATCAATATTACTTCTTTATCTATTACAAGTGGAATGCACGTGCGTTGCACATCAAATGCTGAGAATATGCCTTTGGCCCTTCGTCGGGTTAGGCCATTTGTTAGAGCACTGCTCGGTCGAACTCGCAAGCGTTGTTATCTCAAGCTTGTTTGTCAATATTAGTGATCAAAACTATAAGTCTTGATTTCTAGTCTACTAATAGTAATGTCTCGGACTAGGATAGATTGTGTAGTTGAGCATTAGACTTCACGGCGTTCATCAATTAAAGACGAAGAACTACTAAGGAGAGATTGTGGAACCTCATCAACAAAAGGTATGTGGAGACTAAAACTCATTTATCACTTGGAAAGTCTATTTCTACTCTATCTCCTATATTGAGACAAAAGTCGTATTACTATACAGTTTTCGATTATACACATTTGAGATTTTGAGCCGAGTTTAACTCGCTTATATATTTCTCGGAATATGTGTTGATAAGCTTTCGCTTCAACCAAGTTCATCTTATATTTTTGACGAAAGTCACAAGATGATCATGTGAAAATCGTCGAGTAACATCTTACATGGTTTCTGTGATACAATCATTTGGTGTAGACTTGGAATGTTTCGTTATGATTATTTCAATAACTTGAAAATTCCTTTGATGCTAATAGTGTGTGAAAACGGCTATTTTCATCCTCTAAGAAAGTTTCAATGATTCAAATAAGAGTTTAGAATACTTAACCATCATTGGATTATAACATAGTGTGCATTCTTGCATGTATGTGATCCATGACCGGAAATAAAGTATGCATACCCGTATGCGTACTTGTAGTTGTGAAATTCCGTGTACCAAGTACACATACCGGTACGCATACTTGCGTAAGGTATAGGTCCGGGAATTTCTACTGGGTTTTGGAAGTGTACAAAGTATGCGTGCCCATTTGGATACTGGCAAACCCAAACTTATACCGGCTACTTAAGTATGCGTACCCGTTTGCATACTTGAGTGGTTAAAGTTCTAAAATTGGTTGGCTCATGAACTAATACATTTATATATTAAGGAATGCATTCTTTGCAAACCGTGGTTATAATGTTCATGAATTGATTCGAGTGAATCAAACCGATTTTGCTTCAATTGTGTTCTTCTATACTTCTATGAGAATATAGCAATTGAACAACTCATTAACTAATTTCATTTGAGTCATTTGAAATAGTTATGGTTAAGATGAATAAGGTTGATATGAGAGTGTTCATATAGCTAACCTTGGTTAACTACGGTTGAGCCAACATGGTGTACACATTTAGGTACGGTTACTAAACCTAAATGAGGGTACATTTTATTTGTGTATAACAAGCTAAGTTCGATCTAACAGTTGAAAGATATTAGCTTGAATCTAATCAGGTTTTCATCTAACGGTGAATATTAAATGCTTTGTTACCAAGGTAACTTAGATTGCAAACCATGATTTGAAAACTATATAAAGGAGAATTCTAGCAACTGGGAAACCTAATCCCCACACCTCCTGTGTGATACTAGTTGTATAAGCTAGAGTCGATTCTCCTTTAACCTTAGGGTTTTCACGAAACCCTTTAGATTAACGACTTAAAGACTTCATTGGGATTGTGAAGCCAGACCCAACTATTTTCTCTGTAGTTGCGTGATCTGATCTTACCGTTTATATCGTATTTAAGTACTATCTTCTCTAAGATTGGCTCGAGATTTAATCTCCGATAGGCAAGATCAAAAGTAGTCACAAACATCTTCGTCTCATCGTTTGTGATTCCACAATATCTTGTTTCGCTACCATACGATTAAGATTATTGTGAGGTGATTGATATTTCTAGGCTGTTCTTCGGGAATATAAGTCCGGTATATCAATTGGTTCCTGTTCACCTTGATTTATCAAAATACAGAACAAAACTCGTAGGTATTTCTGTGGGAGACAGATTTATCCATTCCAATAGACTTTTCTGTGTGAGACAGATTTGTTTATCAAGTCTTTGACTTTGGGTCGTAGCAACTCTTGGTTTTGGGTGAGATCAGCTAAGGGAATCAAGTGCGTAGTATCCTACTGGGATCAGAGACGTAAGGAGCGCAACTGTACCTTGAATCAGTGTGAGATTGATTAGGGTTCAACTATAGTCCAGTCCGAAGTTCATTGGTAGTAGGCTAGTGTCTGTAGCGGCTTAATACAGTGTGGTGTTCAAATATGGACTAGGTCCCGGGGTTTTTCTGCATTTGCGGTTTCCTCGTTAACAAAATTCTGTTGTCTGTGTTATTTCTTTTCCGCATTATATTTTGTTATATAATTAAAATATCACAGGTTGTACGTTGAATCGATAAATTGGGAAATCCAACATTTGGTTGTTGATTGAAATTAATTGATCCTTGAACATTGGTCTTTGGTACCGTTCAAGTTATTTCTCTTATATTCAATCAGGCTCGCAAATTCTTATTTGCTGATTGCAGATTGAATTGAGAGATAGAGATATAAAACTCTTTGATATACTTTTCTCTAGATTGAGTCTAACTATCTAGTTGATTCTCTTGAAAGTATATTGGAGTTTGTCTATTCAGATTTCCAAACGAAATATTGGGTGTGGTTGTTAGACCCCCGCTTTTTGAATTGGTATCAGAGCAGGCAAACACATTAAAGACCTTATAAGTCTGTGTTTGTAGCGATCTGAATATGAACAAAAGTGCTATCTCCATAAACGTACCACCAGTCTTCGATGGCTCAAATTACTTATGGTGGAAAATTGCTATGCGTGCCTTTCTTCAAGCACGTGATTTTCAATCATGGGTTTATGTTGTTAATAGCTATAATCCTCCGGTTGTTGCAGAAGGCGATGCAACTGTTCCAAAGGATATTGTTGCATACGAACCAGCCTAGATTCTCGCTGCAAAGCAAAATTCTTACGGGTTAAATGCTATCATTCATGCCATTACCCTAGATCTTCAGCACCATGTGACTACGTGCACTCAGTCTAAAGATGCTTGGGATATCTTAGAAACCGTATTTGAAGGGAATGCCTGTGAAAAGGAAGCTAGGCTGCAAAACCTAAATTCTGATTGGGAAAACCTTCGTATGGAAGATGAAGATTCATTACAAAGTGTCTAAAATTGTTAATGCGTATTTTGCATTGGGTAAGACTATTCCTGAAAAAGGACATTATGATGAAAATTCTCAGATCGTTGCCATCCAGATACGATTCTAAGAAGCATGCCATCGTTGAAGGAAATAACCTTGCAACTCTTTCCAGAAATACTCTTGTTGGAAAGTTACAGATTTTCGATCTTGAACTATGTCAAAGAGAAAAACGTCACCTGCTAGCCAACTCTGTTGCTACATCTGAAAAAAAGTATCGACATCATAAACTGATTGATGCAAGAGATGAGAATTGCTTTAATTCAAGTCTTTCACTGTTTATACAACAGTTAAAGAAGACTCTCAGACAGAGTAAAAGAAAGTCTCAAAAGAAAGGGCACTCAATCAAAAAAAATGGATAAAATAGTTAAGAAAAACTATGTTAATGAAACTTGTTTCAAGTGCTATAGAAGTGTCCATGATACTTCCAAATGTTCTGATGAGAAGTTTAGTGAGTTAACTAAAGCATGGATGGCTACTCTTGACTACTGTCCTGAGGAAAACATCCGTGAAGGTTCTCTTAACTTCCTTGCTGATAATCACTTTTGTCCTCCTAACAGTCCCGATTATTCCATGATATACCAACTTACTTCTCCAGAAGAGTTTCAACTGGAAAATAAAAAATTAATTAAAAAGATTGATGATCTGGAATGTCAATTACGGTTTTTAAGATAAGAAATTATTGTCTCTCGCAATTGTGATCCTCCTAAGATACATCGAACCTCTTCGATTAATTCTTCTAAGCATCTTCAGCAAGTTATTCCTGAATCTATATCATTCTCAAGTCCTTCTGATGATATAGAAAAATACAAGGACATACCAAATGGTTTGGTTCTCTTGTATAGATATCAGGATCATCTTGATACAATATGCACAAAGCATCAAGAAAATCTTTCCTCTGTTAAACCTTGTTTTCAGAAGATGAAAAGGAAATCTCCAAAGAAACCTTTTCTTTCAAAAGAGATTTCTAAAATCATTCATAGTTTACGAAAATCAACAAACAAGGTATTCAAAACTGTGCTAAAAGGAAAGAATGATGCACATAATTCTTCTTTCTTAGAAACAAGACAGAAACAAGAAATAACAAATACTTCTTCTCCTCATAAGAAACCGCTCAGTCCTGTTTTGGATTGGAAATGTTACAATCTGTAACAAGGTTTAAGGTGGTTCTTGCTGTTTTCTCTCTTAAACAAGAACCATAATATTCAAGAGGGTTGTGAGAATTTTTTTTGTCTTTTTAGGTTGTTTTTGTTTGTCGTTTGGTTCCATTTTGAGGTAACAACGTTTCCCTGTGAGACTTTTTCCTGGGGATAACGAAATTCTGTTAAGGTTTTGGTCAAAGGTCTTTTTGGAAATTCATCCCTTTTCTTCCTTTTTTTAAGTTGAAGATTTATCCTAAGAGAGGGCATTTCATTTATCTCTTCTATCATGTCCTCATCAAGTCTTTCAAGCAAAGAAAGTGATGTCTTGACTATTCTTTTTCCCTCTAAGAAGATTCGATTTGATTCTTCTGATAATGAGATGTCGTCTGACAAACGTGATTCCTCCCTTGTTGGGAATCCCTTTGTCTCTTCTTTTGATAAGCTCTCTTTAACCATGAATCTCGTCATGGAACAAGTAAGTGCCCTGAAGAGTGAACTTGAATCTTCTTCCAAAAGACTTGAAGAAAATATGGATAATCTTGAATCGAGGATTGATCTAATCGAAGATGAGCTTGAAGAATATAGGGAATATGAGAAGAGTATTCAAGGTAAGTGAAATGCTTTATGGGAGTTGTTATTTTTCAATAAATGTCTAGGAAACTTCTTATGAGAATTTATTCTTGTGTTTTTAAGAAGGATAACTAGGGTTTGAAATAGCCATTATTGTGAGTACACATAACTATTGCCAATGTTTTTAGATTTATTTGTTTAAATTCTAAATTTTATTTGGAAGATGATTTTTGCAGTATTAATCTTTATGGTTTTATATATTGCAAATTGTTATGGGATATGTTGTTTACGTCCGTGAACCTTGACTGTCCCATAATTGTTCAAAAGTTAGCTCTATTATATGTCGGTATGAAGGTATTGATAAAAGATAGAATGAACTTTTGACTACAAAAGTTAAGCCTTTTATGTCATTATGCAAATATTGATTGAAGAAAGGATGAACTTTTGTTTGCAAAGATTAAGTCTATTATATGTCATTGTGCAAATAGTGATGAAAAATAGAATGAATCTTTGATTATTCCACAGTATTGGTCTTTACCTGATCCACATCTTTGTGTATATACTGTGTTGCTCCGTAAGTTCTCTTATGTTGAACATGACCAATTGAATTGATCATTTTCCTTGTGGTTAATTCAATCGAGATTTTTGGATACAAATTCATATTCTTATGTGATTTGTTAATGTCCAAAGAAATCCTTCTTTTCGTGTAAAAGTAAGGTCGCTCTTGTTGTTCTTTCGGGAATGACATTTTATGGGGGAGAGTTCTTAATTGAACTTGTGCTTAATTGCCAAATCTTTGTGGGGGAGTGCGGCTGTGGAATATTGTAGGGGTTATCTTGTATCTTTATAAACTCCTTGATGAATGCATTTTGTTTCGGCTATTTGATGGCATCTAAACAAGTTAGTATGTTGTTCTATTTTGGTCATGAAGTATCTCTATGAAAATTTCATGAGGATCCCACTAGTTTTCGTACCTTTGCCAATTTATATTAAAAAAAAGGAGGAGAATTAATGTGTAGTTCACGCTACAAATACATATGGTTTACGGATCATTATGTAAGAGGGAGTGGTTTTCATGTTGAGATGAAGTATTGACTAAGGGGCGGTGATACATATCACCATAGTATTGTTGTTAAAGTTGTTGGACTTTGATGCTGTATAATGATACTATGACACGGTATAACAATGATTGAGAGCAACTGTTTTCTCATTGTTATAGCTACGGATCTTTCACAACAATGATGCGGAGTTGAACACATTTGGATTCATTGGAGTACTTGGAAGTGACGAAGATTTCGAGTAATGTTGAAGAACCAAGGAGATCAAGCATTTGGATGAGAAGCTACAAAGTTTATTCATTTTTTAATCCATATGTATTGATAGTTTTGTCACTAAAATTGACAAAGGGGGAGATTGTTAGAGCACTGCTCGGTCGAACTCGCAAGCGTTTCTATCTCAAGCTTGTTTGTCAATATTAGTGATCAAAACTATAAGTCTTAATTTCTAGTCTACTGATAGTAATGTCTCGGACTAGGATAGATTATGTAGTTGAGCATTAGACTTCACGGCGTTCATCAATTGAAGACGAAGAACTACTAAGGAGAGCTTGTGGAACTTCATCAACAAAAGGTATGTGGAGACTAAAACTCATCTATCACTTGGAAAGTCTATTTCTACTCTATCTCCTATATTGAGAAAAAAGTCGTATTACTATATAGTTGTCGATTATACACATTTGAGATTTTGAGCTGAGTTTAACTCGCTTACATATTTCTCGGAATATGTGTTAGTAAGATTTCGCTTCAACCAAGTTCATCTTATATTCTTGACGAAACTCAAAAGATGATCATGTGAAAATCGCCGAGTAACATCTTACATGGTTTCTGTGATACAATCATTTGGTGTAGACTTGGAATGTTTCGTTATGATTATTTCAATAACTTGAAAATTGCTTTGATGCAAATAGTGTGTGAAAACGGCTATTGTCATCCTCTAAGAAAGTTTCAATGAAATAAGAGTTTAGAATACTTAACCATCATTGAATTATAAACATAGTGTGCATTCTTGCATTATGTGATCCATGACCGGAACTAAAGTATGTATACCCGTATGCGTACTTGTAGTTGTGAAATTTCGTGTACCAAGTACACATACCGGTACGCATACTTGCGTAAGGTATAGGTCCGGGAATTTCTGCTGGGTTTTGGAAGTGTACAAAGTATGCGTACCCATTTGGATACTGGCAAACCCAAACTCATACCGGCTACTTAAGTATGCGTACCCGTTTGCATACTTGAGTGGTTAAAGTTCTAAAATTGGTTGGCTCATGAACTAATACATTTATATATTAAGGAATGCATTCTTTGCAAACCGTGGCTATAATGTTCATGAATTGATTCGAGTGAATCAAACCGATTTTGCTTCAATTGTGTTCTTCTATACTTCTACGAGAATATAGCAATTGAACAACTCTTTAACTAGTTTCATTTGAGTCATTTGAAATAGTTATGGTTAAGATGAATAAGGTTGATATGAGAGTGTTCATATAGCTAACCTCGGTTAACTACGGTTGAGCCAACATGGTGTACACATTTAGGTACGGTTACCAAACCTAAATGAGGGTACATTTTATTTGTGTATAACAAGCTAAGTTCGATCTAACAGTTGAAAGATATTAGCTTGAATCTAATCAGGTTTTCATCTAACGGTGAATATTATATGCTTTGTTACCAAGGTAACTTAGATTGCAAACCATGATTTGAAAACTATATAAAGGAGAACTCTAGCAACTGGGAAACCTAATCCTCACACCTCCTGTGTGATACTAGTTGTATAAGCTAAAGTCGATTCTCCTTTAACCTTAGGGTTTTCACGAAACCCTGTAGATTAACGACTTAAAGACTTCATTGGGATTTTGAAGCCAGACCCAACTATTTTCTCTGTAGTTGCGTGATCTGATCTTGCCGTTTATATCGTATTTAAGTACTATCTTCTCTAAGATTGGCTCGAGATTTAATCTCCGATAGGCAAGATCAAAAGTAGTCACAAACATCTTCGTCTCATCGTTTGTGATTCCACAATATCTTGTTTCGCTACCATACGATTAAGATTATTGTGAGGTGATTGATATTTCTAGGCTGTTCTTCGGGAATATAAGTCCGGTATATCAATTGGTTCATGTTCACCTTGATTTATCAAAATACAGAACAAAACTCGTAGGTATTTCTGTGGGAGACAGATTTATCTATTCCAATAGACTTTTCTGTGTGAGACAAATTTGTTTATCAAGTCTTCGACTTTGGGTCGTAGCAACTCTTGGTTTTGGTTGAGATCAGCTAAGGGAATCAAGTGCGTAGTATCCTACTGGGATCAGAGACGTAAGGAGCGCAACTGTACCTTGAATCAGTGTGAGATTGATTAGGGTTCAACTATAGTCCAGTCCGAAGTTCATTGGTAGTAGGCTAGTGTCTGTAGCGGCTTAATACAGTGTGGTGTTCAAATATGGACTAGGTCCCGGGGTTTTTCTGCATTTGCGGTTTCCTCGTTAACAAAATTCTGGTGTCTGTGTTATTTCTTTTCCGCATTATATTTTGTTATATAATTGAAATATCACAGGTTGTACGTTGAATCGATAAATTGGGAAATCCAACATTTGGTTGTTGATTGAAATTGATTTATCCTTGAACATTGGTCTTTGGTACTGTTCAAGTTATTTCTCTTATATTTAATCGGACTCGCAAATTCATATTTGCTGATTGCAGATTGAATTGAGAGATAGAGATATAAAACTCTTTGATATACTTTTCTCTTGATTGAGTCTAACTGTGTAGTTGATTCTCTTGAAAGTATATTGGAGTTTGTCTATTCAGATTGCCAAACGAAATATTGGGTGTGGTTATTAGACCCCGCTTTTTCACTATTTGCTTAGCTCGATATGCAAACACGCGCCAATTAGGGATTGAACTGACCAATTTCTTTCGCTTCTTTTGTACCTTCCTCTTGAATCTAAGGATGTAAATAACAAAAGCACTTGCCTAGCACTATGAAAAGCATCATAATTTGATAATAATCCTTACACTAGTCCTCTAATAGAGTTTGTTTGTCATCATTTTCTAATTAATCGAAATTTCTCCTATTAACTCAAAAACTTGTGCAAGTTGGTAATTAATTAGTTCTTGCTACCAAATAGGAAGGAGAGCTTATTTTTGTTGTTGCCGCCACTTTTAAACCCGGTCACCCTCTCAAGCACCATGAACATGTTGGAACTGTATACCCAGGTAACAAAGACGCAAAGAGCTCAAATGGCTTAGTTTGCAGCCTTACACTTCCATCAGAGGCTTGCAATCTATCACCCCTGTCAGAATTGAGCGAGTAATAAGTAATTTTAGTCACATCTAAACACAGATCCGACCCTCTAATTCCAGGAAGTAACACAAATAAAAGTACTGAGAATCAGACTGCATAAAATTAATAAGTAGCGCAATACATAATTAAAAAACACTTAAAGAAGGGTTGTCGACAATAACCAACAAAAACAGGCTGTAGAAGCATCCTGAAACTGAAGAAACGCAAGCAAACATTTGCTTGGCCCCGATTTGCAGTTTAAAAGAGTGATGATGCAATATTCCCTACATCAATTTGGAGACATGCTGCTTCCACAAAAGCTGCAGGGAAGCTTTGAAATTGTTTATATGCATGCACCACGAAGTGTAGGTGCTACTCAGTGTATCCTAAGTATCAAATTCTCAAATACATAAGTAAGCGCTTTGTGAAATTCTTCAAAATGCTCAAATGGTGAAATCAATGATTCTAAACCGTATGAGATTAATTTCTTAGGACTTCAATCATCTATAAAATGAAACACAATGGTCAAGTATTTACCTAACAAACAACAAAAACACCTAAAATACAGGAATATGTACAAATATCATATTTATGCACCGTCATCATCGACATGAGTGTCGCAGTCCATATTTGTAGTGCCAAATGTTGTGTTTTTTATTTTTTACCAGATGTTTTCTTAAATGTACTTGGTGTGTCATGATCATAAGTTGTGGGCATGTCCCAATTTTTCTATTTCTTTCATTTACACGTTTTTAGACATGCACTGAAGGCTCCTAACTAACAAAATTATGCAGCTCAATAAGTCTTGGGCTTCGACGTGCGGCATCTTGCAATGAATCCATCTATCTACCTATCAATACAGGTACACACAGAGGTATCAATATAGTTACACATAACAATCAGAAAGACGTACTTAGTAAAATATCAACTCAGAATGCAGGCTATGCAACATCTCCCCTGCAACTGCACCTGTGGATAGAGCAGTTCCTTGTGCTTTTACTTTACATTTCAGGTTTAATATAAATCCTCATTTGTCAGTGAAATATTGTTTCAATGAGTAGCTTAATGAGTTCAGGGTTCAGCTGGAAATCCTCTGAATGCTTGAATTAAAAGAAGATAAAACCCATTCTTCGAGAAATACAGATAAACTATAAAACAATGAATCTGAGACAGATGAACCCAAATTTATAAATCACCCAAATTCAGTACATAAGTACACAAACAAAAAGTTACACGAACAAACCTGAGTAGCGATTTCTTCAGCAGCATTTCAAATAACTCCTTAAGAAACTTGTTTAGATTCTTCTTCAATCTTAGACATTTCCTACCTACAAATCAAATGTCATTGTTGCTAGCAATAAATGCCCCAAATTCTAAGGTAGTTACCAAATTGCATATAGTAAACCAAAAACGTACATATATAAGAGATGCTTAAACAAAATTAACATAAAGTTTTCTTGGCGTTGTCCGTCGTGAACACGTCTGTTTCAGTAGCATGTTGCTCTTCGGTCATCCTATTTCTTCAAGCAGCAAAAACACTCTGAGATGTATCCATATTTGGTGTTCTGGATTCACCCTATGAAACAGCAATAGACTAAATTAATCCAAAAGCAAATATCATCAAAATAGTAGTGCATAATATGGTGTTATGTATGCATAATTAACAAAAATGTATTGCTGCACTAAATAAATTGGAAAATTTGGATGTAGCTTAACAATCCCAGTTCAACTAATTTATACATAACAAATGTATTGTTGTGGTAAATGATATGGACAATTTGGACGTAGCTTCACAACCCCTGTTCAACTAAATTTAGGGACAAATAAGATGAAAATGCTACACTAAATGTTGAAATTGTGGACAGAACCCCAATGAAACACTAAATATCAACATTGTTTCCTACGTATATAAATCAAATTAAACCCCTAAAATTGAACAGAACCCTAACATTATAGATTAATCGGTTGTGTTCCATAAAAACACAAATTATGCAAAACCCCTAAACGTTACAAACCCTAGAATTCCAAATTACAACACAGAATGATTTCTTCCATAAAAACACAAATATGCAAAACCCAAAATAGTTACGAACCCTAAAATTCGAAATTACAATACAGAATGATTTCAGAATCACATACCTATCGAAGTAATTGCATGAAAACCGAGAAGAAACTTGAGGCGAAGGTTAATTTCACAGTATTGTCAATCGAAGAATGGTTTCAGTGGAACGATAGAAGAAATTTGCTGCGGGAAAACTGAGAAAGGAAAGAAGTCGGAGGAGAACTTAGGAAGAAGCTTATTTTGCTAGGGGTATTTTTGTCGAGACCAAAAAAAATCACACGGAATGTTCACCTGTGACGGGAATCTTTAGAGAATATTCGATCATCTAGATTTTAAAATAAAGGATATCCAATGGCTGTTGTTACTTAACTCTTAGAATTTTGATTAGTCTTGCTCTCATTGAGGGTGGGGTGGGGTGGGGGATTCTTAATGGTTCTCCATGTGAAGAGTTTAAACCATCCAGAGGAATTAGGCAAGCGGTCCCCCTACCTATTCATCATAGTTATCAAGAACTTTAACTGAAGCTCATCATTCTAAAGAAACTAAGGGTATCAAAGCAGCTAGAGGAGCATCCTTATTAATCGTTTTCTATTTGCAGATGATTGCCTCATATTTACTCAAGCTAATTTAACCAGTGTGAATACCTTATTGAAAGTCAACATGCAAGATTTTAGTTCACAATATGGTCAAGTTTTTCATTTTAACAAATCCATTTTATTTAGTAATAATATGGATCCTGGTGTTTGTAATACCCTTAGGAACATTCCAGGGGTGAAATACATGGATAAGAAGGAAAAATACTTAGGTTCTCCAATGCTTATTGGGAGATCTGAAATGAGCTCTTTGGAGGAAATCAATTCTGCTTTTGGGGGGAAGATTAGATAATTGGCAGGGCATTACTCTTGGTCAAGCATGCAGACTACTATGGTCAAGGTTGTTCTTAATTCTATGTATCAAATGAGTACTTTTAAGATGCCAAAAAAGATGATTAAGAAGCTTAATTCTCAGCAAAGACAGTTCTTATGGGGTCATAAATCCAATAAAGGTGCAAATCTTATTGGCTGAAAAAATCTTTGTATCCTAAGGAAGTGAGAAGCTTAGGCTTCAGAGATTCAGAAATGCTTAATTATGATGTACTCACTATGTTGGCTTGGAGGATATTTTTCAATCTGATCAACTTATGCTCAAGTGGTTAAGTCTAAATACTTCAATAATTAGGATTTCTTGCACATCAGTTCTAAAAAAAAAAAAAAATCTTGGATTTGGAGGGGTATTAAAGTATGATCATCCATTCTGCCAGCCAATTATTGGATAGAGGTCAACAATGGAAAAAAATGCTAGAATTTTGCATGACAGTTGGATTATTGGTTTGGATTTTAAACCACAACCTTTAAGTCCTGATCATTTAAGTTATGTTTACGTAAGTGAACTGATGGTTGATGACTCTTCTACATGGGATAACCCTCTGCTAGATAAGCTCTTCTCTCCCGATGTAGCTGAAAAGATCAAAAGAATGCAAATATCACTCCAAGAGGAGGATGTTGTCAGATGGAAGCCAAACAAAAAAGGGAACTTCACGCTAAAAGTGCATACGACAAATTAATGGAAAGCAAAGTCAACAGTCAAGATGCTCTTAATACAGTTCCTACAAGTATATGAAAAACTTTAAGGAAGATAAAGCTCCCTCATAGATTCTGTTAGAGCATAGCTCGGTTGAACTCACCAAGCGTTGGTATGTCAAGTTTGGTTGTCATATTTTAGTGAATCAAAAATCATCTAAGAGTCGCTTGATTATGTAACTAGAGACAACTTCGTATAGGTTAGACTAGAAAGTCTAGGATTATGAGACATACAAGTATTACTCGAAGACCTGGAGAATGTGAAGAAGTAACAATCTACAACGACGACATCATCCTTCCTCTTGAGGTTAGTAATATTGACTTGAACTGTTTCATTCCTAACGTATCTTTCAAGTCGTGCTATATTGAAATCATAATTGTGAAGCTGTGAATGATTATACTCTAGTAGTAAGAAATTATCACATAATCATAGTGTTAAGGAATTAGGATACGAAGTATAACGCTTATCTTTTGAACTTTGTATATTTATGACATCGACATAATCGTATGAATGCTATTGTGATTATGTGTATGGGTAAAGGTGAAGATTTCATCCTAGGAAACAATGTTTACATTTGTTTAAAGGAAGTACATTCATGAACTTGTTTTATGAATCGAAAGGGAAATCGCTAGGCTTATTGGTATTGTTATTCATTGCATATCTTCGGATTACCAATATGTGTGAGTTAGTAGAACCGATCATAACTTGTTATGTATCTTGGTATAACTAATCACAGTGCCTGACTTATGTGTTGGTATGACTTTTATTAGTGTAACCAATCCTAAGTAATCACCTAAGATGGTATGATCGATACTTGTAATTGGTGTGACCGATCCTAGTAATTGGTGTGACCGATCACAAAAGAGTTGTGTAATCGATCCTTGTAATTGGCGTAACCGGTCCTAGTAATTGGTGTAACCGATCCTAGTGACTTGTATAACCGATCACAAGTAATACCATGAGTTTATGGTAACCGGTCCTGGTAATTGATGTAACCGATCCTAGTAGCTGATGTAACCGGTCCCAGTAACCATATGATAGACGCATTTATGTGTCTATTTTCATCTCTTTTATGTATAGTGTTAGTACCCATTTTTGTACTAATTTTGGTATTTTATCCCTTGTAGGTGTATTTTGGAGGAATAGGCTTTTGCGGGAAAATTGGCTCAAAAAGTTGTTAAAGGCTCCTGGGAGGACATTTGCTATTCGGACTCTCATTTTGGATAAGGGGTAACCCATTTCCAAGCAGCTGCTAAGCACAGACCGAGACTGGATAGGGGGAGGACAAATTTCTTCACGTTTTCAAAAACAGAAATTTGGCGGGAAAATTTTCAGAAAACAGACGATTTTTTTGGATGGATTTTTGATCGATTTTTAGGGAGATTAAAGGATTGAATTTGATTGGGTTTGTTCCTATGGACCTAACAGGCGAGGTAAGGGTGTTGGAATGGATCCAAAGTGGCTAGAACTCGAATTGGAAGCGAAAAATGGTTAAAATATCACGTTCTATTTTTGGGAAGTTTCTTGGTTTATTTTTTAGAAATTTACGTGAAGAAGAGGAAGGAAACTCTTATTAAGGACTTGTTTCTATCAAGGGAGGAGTTTGGACAATCGAATGCACGTGAAACAGAAGAAAAAAAAGAAATAACTTAACGTGTTGTGGAGGAAAAAACCAAGTTTATTCTCGAATTTTCTTTGCTCTACTATGTATAAAAGGGTTGGTTAGGGTCCTAGGAAGGGAAGGAAGAAGTTAGGGGAAGTTTAGAGCCTTAGAGAAGCTAGAAAAATCATTGGAAGAAAACACGTTTCTGCTGGTGCAAACTGTGTCGGAGAAGACGAAGAACACAGAACAGCGGAAAAAGAAAGTTGCAGAGGCAGACTTATTTTCAGTGACAACGAATTACGGTCGCATCATCCAGCAGTCACCAAAGCTCTTCAGCAACGATTCCGTCCGCTGTATTAGACTTTCAGCGACTCCAGTATACCCTTTTCTCTCTTGTAATCAACTTTTGAACACCAAACATGTATTTTGAGAACACGATTAATATGAGGAGCTAAACCCCTTAGCCGAGGCGACGGAGGAAGCCATTGTTCCATGAAAAGTGGTATAATTCTATTTTAATTATTTATTGCAATTATTTTACATGATTTTTTTGCATAGAACTTAAAAGAAAAATTGGTTTTTATTGAGTGGTTGTGAATTGTTTTGATGGAACATGCTAGGTTTTGACACTTTTGATGTTTCATGCTTTGTGATTACAACTTCTACTTCAAAAATCTATTAGAGGCAAATATTAGAATCACTTTAAAGAAGAATATTGCATGAATATTGATTAGATTTTATCAATTAATTGGTCAATGGTGGAATCTAGAGTCTTGGTACTTTCTTATTATTATTGAAACAATTTTATTTAATTTTCAAAAATCCTTCACAAGCCCGAGTTGAACGAACTTTTCTCACCACTTTCACTACAAATTAAAATTAACATCACCATATTAAGGTAGAACCGATCCTTATGTTTGGTGGAACCGTAAACCCATGATTAGTGATTTGATATTTGATCAATCACATAGTTGTCTTGGAATACAGATGAACAAATTCTAAACTTGTTTGAAAATGTGGTATAATCGATTCCAAGATTGTAAATATGAAAAAGGATTTACAAAGAAAAGATGTCAACATACTTTGAACATGACCAGTAACTCTTATCTTTTATTGTTCAAAGATATTCCTTAATAACTCAAGGAGATCTCGGACCGAAATAAATTAAGAATCTTTTAATTAAGGTTATTAGTTTTATATGCTTTTAATTACCAGTAATTAAATGCATATCTCAGGAAAATAAAAATTGGTAATGTGCATTTACTAATTGGATATTTTCTAGTGAGATTTCGGTAAATATTGGACAGAGCATTTCCAAGAATTATGAAAACCGATTTGGGCATTTATTGCATATCTTGAAAATATTCGGGTTTGGAAATTCCTTGGTGTCCAAACTTCCTTGGTCTATAAATACCCAAGTTTGCATTTCGAGCAAACTATCCTAAGAGCCAGGCAAACTTCATTTTTTTTCTTCTGGTGAAGCCGTCTATCCGGAGAGGAAAGTACCCTAATTAGGCGAAATGTCTTACGACCGCTCATTTAAAGACTTCTGTGGGATCAAGAAGCTCTACGAGTACCGTTGGTGGGAAACTAGATCATTGCAGTTTATTTTAGTTTTCGATTGATTTGATCAACTAACGTTGTTGAACTTTGATTGCACCTAGTTTGTTTATTCTTGAGAATCTTCTCTTTTGATATAAGATTCACTCAAACTAGATCGAAGTTTCGACGGGATCTTTAAAATTGTTTGTAGATCTAAAGACATCTTGTGATAATCCATTGTTAACAGACTCCGTTCTGTGCGTGATTGATCACAAGAGATTCAAGTGATGTTGTGCAAGTATTTATTGAAGATTAAAGAAGATTCGAAGACAAAGAAGATTTCTTATTTGGTTTCTATATCTTGGGTGTGCACAAACATTGATCGGCTGGGATCCAACTAGAATCGGATTTATTCGATTGATTAGTTGTGTAAGATCGGCATCACCTTATAGTTTCTTGTTGGAATCTATATTGATTGATTGCAAATCTAAACTCTTCTACTTTGGTAGTTGTTGGATAGATTGATCTGACCAGGCAAACGAGTTTATTTGTTAAATAGAAGAGCCTTTGCTTATGACTTGAGATATCTTCATCTAAAAGAATCAAGAGAGTTGTTACCAAACAGATTTGTTGTTCCTTTACTGTTTGGAATACGATCCAAAGGAATTGTTCCAGTGCGTGCACTTATTGAATGTCGGAAGCGCAGGGATACTGAAGAAACTAAGTGAACTATAGGTTTAGTTGCTTGGTCTCAACTATACGAAGTTGGTTTAGATTTTGTATAGCGGCTTAATTCTGAGAGTATTCAATTCTGGACTAGGTCCCGGGGTTTTCTGCATTTGCGGTTTCCTCGTTAACAAAATCTTGCTGTGTCTTTTACTTTTCTGTTTCCGCAATTATAATTTGTTTATTATAATTAAAAGTAAAATACACAATTGTTAACTCTGTATTACTTGATAGTGATCCTATAGAGTTTGGTTAAGTCCGAACCTATTATTAAGTAATCACACTTTGATTGTTGTATTGTCTCGATCTCGTATCCATTAACGATCACACAAAGTGTGAATACCGATTTGTAGTATTGTCTCGACTTTGTCCATAGACAATCACTTTCGGTAAGAGGACTTATATGTGGATAAATTAAAGATTATGGTGTATTTGGGTACCCTCGTCTTTTCAATTGGTATCAGAGCGGGCAAACACGAAAAGATCTAACAATCTGTGTTTGGTGCGATCCAACCTATAAGAATTGAATCTATGTCTGATTCAGTTAACGTTATGCAAGAGTATGAATACTCAAATGTTGAAGATGTTACTACTTCGTTGACTCATGATCCAGGAGTCACGAAAACATCTGAGTCTATCTCTGATGGAAAAGAAGATTTGGATAAAGAATTGGTAAAACTCCTAAAGCCAATAAGATCTCTGTCTACACAGATGTTAATATTGAAGACGTAATCTAATCTTCTTACGCATGAGATCAGAGAAAAAGACATTCAACTAAATATTCTAGCCAAAGAGAATATGAACCTCACTGTCAAATTTGAAGCTCTTGGTAAATCTCTTACAGATCAAGAGACTCATCCTATGACTCTGACTAATGATTCTATTATAATTTCTTCTGATGAGGAAACCAAAGTCCTTGTTTGACTTTTAGAGATTGTTATAACAAAACCGGTTTGATCACATCTGAAACAGATCATGATGATGGTAGTCTACCTAACTACATCAAGTCAGAAGAGAATGAGAAACCATCTTCTACATCTACTGATGATCAAGAGAGAATCTCTGCCAAAGGAAACAATCAGGAATTTCCGATAATTGTTTCAGATAATCATACTGATGTACATCATAAGGAAATCCTTAGAATGAGAAAATCTTATGAGAATCTCATTGACAGAATTAAGAGAGATTTATCTATCTCTGAAAATTCTCACATCAGTACTGTTTCTCCAAATGATCATACCTTTAGATCAAGGAAGGATCATTTACTTGGGAGAAAACACTTTGGGCAGAAATTTCCAAAGAGAAACATAAACTATGTTTCTGATACTCGATGTAAGCAAGAAAAGGCTTACTCCGATGCAACCTAGTTATATGGAGACTATGCACTCTCATCCTAGTTCGTGCTCATATCTTTTAGGATGAGAAGCGCATAAAACAAGAGCATAATTTATTTTATTTTTGTTTTGTATCAGAAAATTATGTGACAATCTCTGGATAGCTGCGAATCCAATTTTGTCTAGAATTTGTTCATGTTTACCATGATCTTCCAAAAATAGGTTTTATTTAAAATCTTCGAATTTTAATAAACCTTCCATCATGAGAAGTTCGGACGAAGGAAACAAAATATATTCTGTGTATATTTTCGGAATTTCCTAAGTATTTTCGGTCTGAAAATTGTTTCTTCTTAAGAGAAACAATCTCTTACTTGTATTAAGAAATCCTGATTAATCCTTTTTAAATACCTGAGAATGCCTCCAATAACTCGCAGTATTACAAAATTCAATAAGAAGGAAGCTCAAAAGGTTAAGGATTGTCAAGGAATCAATACAGAAAGGAAGAAGAAAATTATATCAAAAATCATGTCTGATTATGATTCTGATAGTTCTGCTGGATCCCAAGATGAGTCATGTATGCTGGATTACGACCTTCAAGATCCAACAAAAACCAAGTGGATACGTTCTGATAGTATGATTAACTATATCCAAGGTTTTGAAGAACTAATAACCAACCTCATAATGACAATCCGTCATCAAGATTGGCTAAAGAATAGGATTGAGGAAACAAAAGCTGATCTTGTCAATATGAAGATTCAAGTTGAAATGATTGAGAAACAGGAAGTGGTTGCAGACAAGTCCCTCGAGTTGCTTCAAGAGTTTGAACACCGAAGAAACTTCAGTGAACAATGAGAGCACCACTAGGGATTAAGTTATATGCTGTAATACTTAATCCAAGAAAATAGACATTAGTTTTTTATTATTTCAATTATTGTATAAGGTCTATTTCTGAATAAAACTATATATTATTTATGAATAAAATTATTATTTCATAATTTTTCTTGTGATAGTTTTACCGATTACATAATTTGTGCTTGAATGCCTTATATTATTGCTATGTGTTTATGAGATGCTTGATTTCGGTTTTCGTAACCTTAATATTCGATTTCACATGATGTGAACCCTTATGGTTTATGTGGCTTTTTGATTTAACAGGATTAAGTTCTAGCCCATGTTGGTAGGCTTTATCAAAGGATCATAAGGTGTTCCGATTGAGACTCATATGTAAAAAGTCACAATGTGTTGAATCAATTTGTGGTTAACATAAACATATGTGTTTCGGGTTTTCAACTTTTGCTATTGGCACGCATTAGTTAAAATCGATTCAACCTTTCTCTGGTAAAGGTTTCTCTTTTTGTTGTTCTTTTGTTCTTGCGGTAGAATGACAACATAATGGGGGAGAGTTCTAACTTGAACTTGCGCTTAATGATATATCTTTCTGGGGAGAAGAGGATGCGGAATCTGAGGTAACGAATTTGTTAGTTAATTGTTTTCCTGTTTAAGAAAAGCCTGATTTTATTGCATATATTTTGTTTTTGCTTAACAAAATTTCGGTACAATTGATGTTTATTCCATTATGTGTGTATGGATGTGTATGTGTGTGTGATTCAATTGTTTCTGGTTAGGAAAAACTATTGTTTGATATCTCCTTTATTGTTTGGTATCAATTGTTTTTAGCTTAACGAAATTTCGGTGCAATTGCGGTGCTATAATGTCTATGTTTGTTTCAATTGCTTCCGGTTAAGAGAAATAATTGTGCAAGTCAATTTATGTGGTTTGTATGTATTATTTATGGCTTAACAAAATACGGGATCATTTGTTTAGTCCAATTCGATTCCGGATAAGAGAAACTAAGTTAATTTTGATCTTAGTTATACTTATCAAAGTAAAGGATTCGGTTATACAAATCTAATCGAATGCCTTAAAGAGAAATACTAGTTAACTAAGCTAGTACTTGTCTTGTCTAAAGTGAAAGGTCTAAGTTATTGTCTGAATAATTAGAACCTGATGAGAAAAATAAAGTTAATTCTAATCTTTATTTTGGTCTTATCGAAATAAGCGATTGTATTTGTGCAATCGGTTTAGCAAGGGAATTAAGTTTCTTAGTCAATTTGTTAAACTATTAGGGAAAATTGCTTCGGGAAATTGTTTCCTTGATAACATACTAAAACCAAATTACTTGTAGTTTCGGTTTTGATATTGGTTATCTAAAATGGTATGTGAAACCTTCGTGCTTAACTCTTATAGGTTGTACAAGTCTTTTAGATTTGTCAGATCCTTTCGGTTTGACCTTTATTTGCTCGAACCTTTGTCATTTTGTGACAAAAAGGGGGAGAAATATATGGAGTAAACAAGTGATTTGTAATCACTAAGGAAAGGACAATTGTGCTTAAACGTTATATCTAACGAAAGATTAAAGCATTGACTAAGGGGGAGAAACATATCATATTGCTATTGTAGTTATCTTGACTACAAAAAGGGAATAACAAAGATGTTCGGATTGAAAATCTACCTATCTTACCTTTAGGGGGAGTATTAGCTTTGTTATTCAAATGTCAACAACGGCATTTATGGATTGAATATATGCAGGTTATTGTGCTGTTGAAACTTGGAATCAAGCGTATGTGTAATGAATTCTTGTAATTTTTTTATCCATATGTATTAAGAGTTTTGTCACTAAAATTGACAAAGGGGGAGATTGTTAGAGCATAGCTCGGTTGAACCCACCAAGCGTTGGTATGTCAAGTTTGGTTGTCATATTTTAGTGAATCAAAACTCATCTAAGAGTCGCTTGATTATGTAACTAGAGACAACTTCGTATAGGTTAGACTAGAAAGTCTAGGATTATGAGACATACAAGTATTACTCGAAGACTTGAAGAATGTGAAGAAGTAACAAGCTACAACGATGACATCATCCTTCCTCTTGAGGTTAGTAATATTTGACTTGAACTGTTTCATTCCTAACGTATCTTTCAAGTCGTGCTATATTGAAATCATAACTGTGAAGCTGTGAATGATTATACTCTAGTAGTAAGAAATTATCACATGATCATAGTGTTAAAGAATTAGGATACGAAGTATAACGCTTATCTTTTGAACTTTGTATATTTATGACATCGACATAATCGTATGAATGCTATTGTGATTATGTGTATGGGTAAAGGTGAAGATTTCATCCTAGGAAACAATGTTTACATTTGTTTAAAGTCGTGCTATAGAGTTTGGTTAAGTCCGAACCTATTATCAAGTAATCACACTTTGATTGTTGTATTGTTTCGATCTCGTATCCATAGACGATCACACAAAGTGTGAATACCGATTTGTAGTATTGTCTCGACTTTGTCCATTGACAATCACTTTCGGTAAGAGGACTTATAAGTGGAAAAATTAAAGATTGTGGTGTACTTAGGTACCCTCGTCTTTTCAGAATCAAACCGTCCATATGGAAATGTCTTAAAGGAATCGTCCCCACAAGACTAAGGCTTGCTCAATTCAACAGGTCTATAGATCTTCATCACGACATTTGTATCCACATTGAAGAGTCTTTGTATCACCTTCTCATCAGTTGAAATCATGCAAGAGAAGTTAGAATGAGGATTAATAGTGACATTTCACTATGTAAACTGGGTCATGCCAGCACGTCTGTGGCACAACACGCTGAAATTCGAGCACAACACGTGATCTGGCACAACACGGGCACGTTACGTTAGCTTAGTGTGTCGTGATGTGCCAGACCAATAGGCACACCGACACAGCACAGCACGCGGCAGGAATAAGCACATGGCACATCCCAACACGGTCCAAAGCACAGCACGACACAACACGTTTAAAAGCATAGCACGTTAAAGCAGGACACATATACAACACCCTACTACTGATAGCCTATAATTATAACACATAATACACTGCAACTTAATTTCAATACCGTCGTTATAATATCATTACCTATATTTGACTAGTTTGACCAGTATAAAGAAAAGTGTAAACTTATAACATGATCTTGCGGAGCCATGAAAGCTTATAAATACTTTTTGTACCGCT
Organism: Papaver atlanticum; assembly: GCA_023531105.1. Taxonomy (NCBI): domain Eukaryota; kingdom Viridiplantae; phylum Streptophyta; class Magnoliopsida; order Ranunculales; family Papaveraceae; genus Papaver; species Papaver atlanticum. The sequence goes on along the minus strand of JAJJMB010005545.1, from coordinate 3,221,812 downwards.
TGTTAGCTACACTGTAGTTATTTTATAAAGTTATATTTTGGACGCACATATATTAGATGTTTTCTCTTGGCATGTAAGGTTTTATTCAGTCTGGTGAAATATCATATTTTGAATGTATGGAGTTTTTTATTTGTTGTATAATTATTCTGTTGTTTTTTTTCTTTCTGTTTTGTTAATGGGTATGCCAACTTTCATCAACTTGTAAGTTGGACTGGTTCATAATTCACCAATTAGGCTTGCCTATATTATTTTTTTGTCTTAATATGTATAAGCTTTATGGTATATTTTCATTGTTTTATGGAACATTTTCTTTATTACATGATAATAATCCAATATTATACTTGATTGGAGTATTATTATTTTTTATTGATTCAGCATGTTGATTGTTTACCTGAAAGAATTTCTTAAGTAATTTTAAATGACATGTTGTCTATTTAGATGCTTGTGATGATATCCGACTTAACATGTAGCACTAAGTGATTTTAAATTGCTTATAGCACATGTGTCGGAACAGCACAACATACACGACATGTATATTCATGTGATGTGCCTAGATTTTGACTAATAAAGCACAGCACGATACATCACGTTTAAATCATTGGCACAGCACAGCACGACACATAGCACGTGAAGCACGCGAATTTGTGTGCCGAGTTGTGCAGGGACGGAACATTTCACACGTTATTAATCGAGTTTAAGATAGTGGTGCTTCGATTATGAATTTGATCTTATCTTGGTTCAATAATGTCAATGGTGCAGGTGTTGCTGAACTGCATACTTGGAGAATAACTCTGATGGTGGAGTGTTGGATCATATGGAAAGAAAGATGCGAATGCGTCTTTCAGAACAAGACTCTGAACCCAACTGACACTGTCTCGAGAATTCAGTTTTATCTTTACAACTTTTCATCTCATAATAATCCTACATCTGAATCTAACATTGCAGCTCCAACTATTATACAGATTCACTCTGACATGTATAATTTTTTTTGTTGATGCTTCATTTGATTATCTGACTAACGAAGCTGACACCTGAATGGTACTTTCATCTGATTCAGGTGGATATGATGGAGTCAAAGAAACCTACGCATCTAAGTGATTGACCCAGAAGCGAGAGAATACATGGCAATACTGGAAGCTTTTAGTTGGGTGAAAAGCATGAAGATTAACAAAATCTCCTTGGTTGTCGATGCTGAAGTAGTAGTAAAGTCCATCCCCTCTGATGACATTCACGTCACATGGGAAAATAATAAAATCTTAAGAGAGACTAAACTCATTTTATCTTCATTTAGTTATTGGAACATTTCACATGTTAAAAGAGATGGCAATCAGTTAGCTTATGTTATCTCAAGAAAAGGTATGAAGGATAAACTTGTTATGGAAGAGCATAATGGTCACTCTACATGGATTCAAGACTTGTTACGCATGCATATTTTCCATGTTACACCTTGATTATTAATAAATTTTTATGTTATAAAAAAAAAGGGTCGATGGATTAGTGGATTGAAAGTCACATGACCAATTTGGGATCACATATAGTGGTATAACTTGAGTCGCGATGTAGATTTTTGGTTACTAATCATATTTGGATTGTCAAACACATTTTGGGTCAATATATATATTCACAATTTGAGTCCCACAACAATTTAAGTCATATTGGCATGTTAAGGGTGTTGTTGTCGTTTTTGGTTTACCATATAGACTTTGGGTCACGCTGATAAATTTAAAGCTACCTGCAGAATGTAGATTCTAGGTTAGAGGAAGCTAATTATATTTGGATTACCAAACACATTTTGGGTTAATATTCACAATTTGAATCACAGAACAATCTAAGTCATAATGGCATATTAGGGGTGATTTTGTTTTTTTTGAGTTGTCATATAAATTTTGGAATGTGAAAAATACTATAACCCCCTACTATATGGGTTCAACATATAAAAGCCCCACAAAATGGATCCTTCACTATCAACTCCATTCTTTCACATTTTGATATTTCTAGGCCCAATTTTTTTTATTTTCAGGGCTTGATAATAAAATGACATTTTCGTAATGTCAAATTTACCCTTTTCAATATATACAAGAGAAAAATCATAAGATCCATTCATTTCTCCATTTTATTTCTCTCTCATCTCTCTCTCTCTCGGTTGCAGAGAAAAAAAAATTAGGGTTTTCTCAGATTCATTTTCATCTTCTTCTTTTAGATCTTCTATTGCAACAATGGTGAAGAAATTTTAGATAAGAAGATCTGTTTGATGCGATTATAACCAAAGAAGATCATCTGCATCTGAAGATTCATCTCTAAAATCAAATCGGCCTGCAAACAAGATTCATCTACGTTTATTTTTCTTTCATTGATTTCATTTTTCATCTGCTCTTTTAGATCTAGAAAAACGATGATAAATCATCCGCGTGTTTGTTATTAGAGGGAGAAAATCTGTTTGAAGCGATAACAAATTTTTTGATGCAATATTTTGAGTTCATACTGTTTTTGATGTAGTTATCTTGATTTCGTTATTTTTGTTTGGATTTCGTCTTTGATTTGCTAATAGATGCGATTTTAATGTTATGTTCATATAGTTTTGATTTCTCTGGTTATACAAGATAGATCTATGTTTTTTAATCTTATTCAATTCGTTTTAGTACGGTTTCAGTGAATTTCACTGGCGTTTCAATTTGATTTTAGTGTGAAAGGAAAAATCTCGTTTCAATTTCGTTTAATTAAAAGCAATCAGATTCAGATTCAATCTGATGATACAGATCTGTGTTGTTGTGTGTTTTAGGTTCTCTCAAATGATATAGAGGAGTCACAAGTTCAAGAGTTTGGTACAATCCCCAAACTCTTTCTTCATGGTAACTACTCATACTACTAATCATCATCTTCAACATCATGATTCTCAAACTCTCTCCATGATTTCTTTTCATTAACATCTATGTTTTGAATCTGATAGTGAAGTTGTTTTTCGTTTAATTTGTTATGTGATGATATACAATATGTGTAACTTACGTCTACACACCCAATTTGCATGTGTAACTTGCTTCTACACATCCAATTAGCATGTGTAACTCGCAGTTACACATCAATATAACTTCTTCCAGTTTTGAGTCTGTTTTTGCTTTCAATTAACAAGTGTAACTTTCGTCTACACACCCAATTTGCATGTGTAACTTGGTTCTACACATCCAATTAGCATGTGTAACTCGCAGTTACATATAAATATAACTTCTTCCAGTTTTGAGTATGTTTTTTTCTTTCAATTAGCATGTCTGTTTTACACTAGTCATATACATGTGTAACTCCTATTTACACTAATCAAGTGCATGTAAAACTGGTTATACATTGTTGTGTGTATTATTCTTTTTAATCTCATAAAATCTTATTGATTTTTGTTATTCTTCAGGTTGCCAATAACTCAATAAAAATAACTGCTTATTTGTGGTATTTTTATAGGATGGTCTCCCTGGAATGGAGTTGGCACTGAAATGATGAAATAAGGACTAGGAGGTGGACTTCATAATTGAGTAATTATGGGATTTCAGAATGGAGTTGAGGACCAAGTGAAGAGGATTGTTGACACACTAATGGTGCTGATATTGCATCCATAGATTTTGTTGGTGAGTGGATGTATTGATAATGTTGTGAATATGCTATTACATGTGATATTCCTATGGATTAGAAGTATTTAAATGTAGTTGGGAATGTTTTTTGTATACAAGTTGTGGTCAGTCCTCCATTTGTGTTCCTTACCTCGGCTAAAAGTTCATTGTATCT
>JAJJMB010005545.1:3184748-3216742 GCA_023531105.1 Papaver atlanticum | reverse complement strand
TATCAAGATAAAGATAGTTGGACCTGGATTCACGAATCCCTAGGTGAAGTCTTTTTAATCGCTAAACCCTTTTATCTCCCTAGAAGGGTTTCAAGGAATGGACGACTCTAGTTTACAACTAAAACACATAACAATAGTGTCATGGATTTAAAGATCTCAGTTGTTAGAGGTTCTCCTTTTATAGACTTTCAATATCAAGGTTTCTTTAGGTTTAAACTAAGATAGCTTTGATAACCAAGCAATTAAAAATCACCGTTAGATAAAACACTTGAATTGAGATTAACATAGTATAATATACACTCTGGTTAGGATGGACCATAACCAAACTGTGTATAATTACTTGTTCATGTAGGTAAGCGGAAACTATCCAATAGAACTATATGCTTAACCATTTTCATATAACACTTTAAGATTTATGGATCATCAAGTGAGGGATCGGTCCTGCTATAGATCCCTGGGGTTGGTTCTAGAGTAGATCCTTATTTAAAGATCAGTCCTAAAATATATCCTTTGATTACTTTCAATTATAAAACAAGTTTCGCAAGCCTACTTTAAAGTAGTCGAAATCGCTCCTCCATCCTACTTGGCTGGGGAGCTTGGAGCGAGGAGCAATGAGTTCGAACTTGGAAATTGCTAAAACTCGGCCTAATACTCGAAACCTATTTATTCAAGACTTACATATTTCTACTCATGAGTCATGACTTGTACCTAAATTAAATTTAAATTTTAACACTAACATGTGTAATATTCTTATATTGAACCAATTTATCATGCTTTTATAGGTTTTACATTTGATAACTCTCATTTGGAGGGTTACAAAAAAAATTCTTTTCTAATTTTTGTGCATGCAAGGCTAACTCATTTTGCTAAAAAATCGGTCCAAATCAGCAAAATTTGCCGACTTAATCGCTAAAAATCGGAAATAGCCTGGAACCGGAAATCGCATCGGTCATATAGCGAGTAGCGACTACTCGGCGAGTAATCGGCTTTGGAGAGCGATTTTTAGTACACTGACTCTACTTCCTTAAACTAATGTAGTTAAACATAGTTTCACAGGCATGGAATAAACCCAAAGATAAACACACTAAACTAGTAATGAATTACCAAATAATGTTATGTCGTATTTACGAAGTTCAAAAAATAAACATTATACTTCACAATCCGATATATCATAGTTGTATGAAACAACTAGTATATACTTCCTTGAAACTTTGATCATAATAGAATGATCAAGTCACTAATACTAGAGATTAAATATAACTTCGTATGTTATGTTTTCAATATAAACGACTTGAAAGAAACGTAGATATAAATAGAAACAAGTCAAGTATGAACCTTGAATAGAAGGATGATGTGTACGTTGATGACGTTACGTCTTCAGGTATTTCAGACTAACATGAGTTTGTCTCAACATTTCTAATATTCCTATTCTAACCTAACAAAGTTGACTCTAATAATCTAATCAAGCATCCTCGAATTTTGGAGCTAAAATATGACAACCAATCTTGACATACCAACACTTGATGGGTCCAACCTAGCAATGCTCTAACAGTTTCCAAGCCAATAATTGGGGCATGCAAACTAAGAGTTGTTCTTCTTGTTGTTTTTGATAGAGTAATAAAATCTCTCCCATTAGAAATCTGCTCAAGCACCATACTTTTTTTTTTATAATCCAAAGCTTGTTGTACAGCTTTAGCCAAGTCTTCATTAGAATTTTGTTGTTGCGATTTGGCCTCCGCGACTCTGGATGGATCTTTCATAGATTCTTCTGCTTTAGGTTTTCTCTCCGTAATAAGCTAATAGCTTTCTTAGCTTTAACTAGAAATTCATCATTATTAGTAGGTGCAACCAATTCCTTCACTTATTTTTTGGATTTTTCAAACGTCTGAACATCTTCTTACATACTCATCCAAAAAAATTGCTGCTTCCTTATAAGATATATCATTTTGTTTTGCCTCCGCCAACTTAGCCATAACATCAGCTAACTTAGCATGAGCTATAACTACTTCATCTTCTAATTATTTGTCTCTCAAAATCTTTTGAGAATCAATATCATCATTAGCTTCTGATGTTTTCTATTGTTTTTGTCATCATTTAATGGTGCCTATGTCCTTCATTCCCACTCAAGCTTAGCAAGGTCTTCAAGAAGAGATCTCAATAGGTTTTTTCTCCACCTCAACTTATCTTATTTTTATCATTGTATATCTTTAATCTTCACTCTGGTTTAAAGTGACTAACAAATCCATAGTGCTTGTAGTATTTTGGAGGATTTAACAGGTCAACATACTGCTAAAACCCTCTCCACCTTCATGTTCAATAATAAATTCATATGGAAACTTGTAAATGGTGAAATTTGGATAAAAGGCAGAAGTGCCATTTAAAGACCATAGGACAAAACTTAACTCTCACGGGGGAGATTAAGCCCTTGGCCCTAAAAGCACCCACAACCACGATTTCTAGTATACGTCCCCGCAAGACACAGCTGGTCGTGATGCTGTAATTCCTAGCGCGTATCCTCGACGAGATACTGCTGGTCATATAGATTCTGTAGAGTGTAAAATTTTCCCGGCAGACTTATTATGAACCTGAACAGCCACAATTCCAGCATGTCTTCGCGAGGCGTATATGGTTGTGATGCCATGATTCCTAGTATATATCTTCGACGAGATATTGCTGGTCATGTAGGCTCCGTAGATACATAAAAACGTCCCAGACGGACTTATGACCCATAGTGGAGACATATATGTCACCTGTAAGCGCGACTCACCCTATTTGAGATCAATGACTGATTCCTAGTATATCGTCGCAAGATATACTGGTCAAGTCTACTCTAGGTTGTGACTCGACTTACTGAGGCTTCCGAATAACTCTTAAGAAATCCTCATGAGATACGCTGGTTATTCTTCCCTTGGGCCCTTTCGACAGACTCTTAGAACATCCTTTAGAGACACACTGGTCATGTCTGCCCCACAATATGGACACATATACTCCTAGAATATCTCTGCAAGATACACTGATCAAAGACAAGTGAGGTGATAAGCACGTAAGTGTGACGCATTTTCACCCATAACTACATTATCTAGGACTCATTTTATTTCAAATAAAGCTGTTTTAAGTCTTTTCTAGGGAATAAGCTCTTGCGGCAAAATTGGCTCGAAAAGTGGTGTTTTACACCCCAGGATAGAGTACTAAAGTCACCCCAGAAATGCACCGGAAGCACCCCAAAAATGTGTCGGAGGAACCCCGAAAAAATTACTATCTACGATCAAAAATTACTATTTGCACCCCATAAGACAAGTGCTAAAGGGACACTCGTGCAGGATTAGGGGGAGGACATCTTCTTCTCAAATTCAAAAAATGAATTTTGGCGGGAAAATATTTTCATTAACAGCAGAATTTCGATCGGATGTTTGGACGTGATTTAGTGAGATTCAATCCCTGAAACTTAGTGGGTAGACGTGATATGACTATAGAAAGCTAGTATGGGTGATTTTATCGATCAAATTTGGCTGGATAACTTGGTTTAATCCAAACAGGGAGTTGGAGGAAAAACATGAGCTTACACAAGTTGTGAGAAATTTAAACGTGTACTGCACGTGCTTGGAAGACTTAATCGATATTCTGGAGCGTGAAGAAGGTATATAAGGAAAGAAATACAGCTGCATGCGCGTGGAAGATCAAAAAATGGAAATTTTGGTCGTGGAGAATAATATTGACAAATGAAGATTATTTGGGAGATATGGCCTGATTAAATGAGGATTAGGAGTATAAATAGATTGCTACAGGTACAAGGACGGGGTGTCGAGAGTTTGGGGCTTTAGGAGGGCTGAGGAGTGAGAAATCAAGACGAACAGCAAGCTTCCTGCTGCTTATTTCTGCTGGTGAAAGGAAGAAGAACACGAAGAACATAAGACCCCAAAGAACAGTCGTAACTGCTACAGTGGACGCGACAGTGCGAGGACAGTCTTATATGCTACAGTAACAACAACACTTTACAATTATCGTTCTTTGTAACAAAGGTTTGTAACAAATATAATTGTTACAAAACCCGATTTTCACCATTTTTTCTCCTTTTCATCAATTATAAAACACTTTTAAGCATTAATAAAGATGAATTTTGAGCGTGTCTATAATATGAGGAGCTAAACCCCAACACTGGGACGACGGAGGAGGCCGAACTTCATACATGGGTAAATTTGTTTTATTCTTTTTTATGACTTTTGCACTAAAATTAATTGAAATATGATTTGATTAAATTGGTTGTCATTTGATTAGATGGGTCATGCTTAGCTTAGGTGATTTGATGTCCCATGCTTAACATTTACATTCAATGTTTTGAGAATCTACCTTGGCAAAAATAGAGTCCATGTTTATATTTCTTGAGCTAAAATTGTTGAGAATAAATAAGTGAACCCTATGTTATGAAGATTGGCTAAATCCTTAGTCCCAATACCTCTTGCACCAATTGTAATATTATTGTATATTTTTATTAAATTTAAAAACTCGAATCTTCACAAGTCTCAACGAACCTTTTACTACAACAAAGTTGAAAACACATCATGAGGCAAAGTCTCGCAGAGACATTATTAGGCGTTCAAGTTTTTTTTCTTCTTCCGAACATGTCCCAGCTGACTTCGAAAAGACTCACTCGCGTTAACTAAATCTCAGACAGCCTCAGTCGCATCTGTTAGAGCATTTCTCGGTCGAACTCGTAGGCGTTGCTATCTTAAGCTTGTTTGTCAAGTTTAGTTGATCAAAACTATAAGTCGTGATTTCTAGTTGAGATTTAGACTTCACGGCGTTCATCGATTGAAGACGAAGATCTACTGAGGAGAGCTTGGAAGAACTTCATCAACAAAAGGTATGTGGAGACTAAAACTTATCTATCACTCAGAAGTCTATTTTATTCTATCTCCTAATGAGACTAAGTCGTATAGCTATATAGACTTTTATATTATGCACATTTGATATTTCTAGATGAGTTTAACTCGCTTATCTATTTCTCGAAATATATGTTGGAAGCTTTTTGCTTTAGCTACGTTCATCATTATTCTTGACGAGTTTAGTTGGAAACAATTTATTTGTTAGAAACTAAATAATAAGTCAAAAGATGATCATGTCAAAATTGCCTTGAAACATCTTACATGATTTGTGTGAGACAGTCATTTGATGTCGACTCGGAAAGTTTCGTATTTGCGAACTGTCGGACAAGACCAAAGTCTGGAACTTAAGTTTGCGTACCCATTTACAAACTAAGTTCGTTTAAGTTCTAAAATCGGTTTAGTATGATTTCATACTCATGAACAAATACATTAATAAATTAAGGAATGCAATCTTTGCAAACCGTGGCTTAATGTTCATGAATTGATTTCGGTATAAGTACTTTGTGCGATTACGAATCTATCTGATTTTGTTTCAATTGGTTCTTATATACTTATATGAGACATATACAATTAAACAATTCTATGAGTAACACAATTAGATTCATTTGATTATTTTTCATGATTGATTGATCATCATACTTGATCTAGAAGTGTTAGATGAATATGGTTAAGACAAAAGTGTTCATATGGATAACTTCGGTTAACTATTGTTGAGCCAACTCAATATACACGCTTAGGTACGGTTACCCATATCTAAATGAAGGTATATTTCATTTGTATGTAACAAGCTAAGACTATATAACGGTGGAGAGTTTTTTTTTTGGTTTTAAGCAAACTTAGCTTGAATCTTAAATTAGGATTTCATCTAACGGTGAATAATGAATGCTTTGTTTCTAAGCTAACTTAGATTTGATTGTAAGCAAACCCTGATTTGAAAGACTATATAAGGGAGAACTCTACCAACTGGAAAACCTAATCCCGACACTTTCCTGTGTCCTAGTTGCGACTAGAGTCGATTCTCCTTTAACCTAGGTTTTTCCAAAACCTTTATAGGTTAACGACTTGAAGACTTCATTTGGGATTCATGAATCCAGACCCAACTATTTTCTCTGTAGTTGCGTTTTCTGATCTTGCTTGTTCTATCGTATTGAGTACTATCTTCTCTAAGATTTGCTCGAGATTTATCTACGATAGGTAATATATAAAAAGTAATCACAAAGCTCTTTGTCTTATTTTTTGTGATTCCACAATAACTTCTTCTACTATCATATAGTTAAGTTATTGTGAGGTGATTGATATTACTAGGCTGTTCTTCGAGAATATAAGACCGGATTATCAATTGGTTCCTGTTCACCTTCATTTATCAAAAGACGGAACAAAAACTTCATAGGTACTTCTGTGGGAGACAGATTTATCTATCAAAATAAACTTATCTGTGGGAGACAGATTTGTTTATAAGTCTTCAACTTTGGGTCGTAACAACTCTTAGTTGTGGGTGAGATAAGCTAGGGGAATCAAGTGCGTGGAGTCTTGCTGGGATTCAGAGACGTAAGGAATGCGACTGTACCTTATTCGGTGTGAGACTTGGTTAGGGATCAACTACATTCCAGTCCGAAGTTAACTTGTATTAGGCTAGTGTCTGTAGCGTATTAATACAGTATGGTGTTCAATTCCGGACTAGTCCCGGGGTTTTTCTTCATTTGTGGTTTCCTCGTTAACAAAATTTCTGGTGTTTGTGTTATTTCTTTTCCGCATTATATTTGTTTATATAATTGAAATATCACAGGTTGTGCGTAGTTCAATCAATTGGTAAATCCGACCTTTGGTTGTTGGATATAAATTGATTGACGCTTGGACATTGGTATTTGGTACCGTCCAAGTAATTTCTCTTATCAATCAGGCTCATAGATTTCTATTTGTTTGATTTGCTGATTGATTTGAGAAAAAGACATATAACTCCTTGATATCCTTCTTGGTTGAACTCGCTATATAAGCTGGTTCTATCAGAATAATGTTGGAGTTAGTCCATGCAAATTGTCGAATGAAATATTGGGTGTGGTTGTTATACCCCTGCTTTTTTAGCGTCATCCAAGTCTCAGACAGTCTCAGTTGCATCGGTTAAATCTCAGACAACCTTAGTCGCGTCAGCCAAGCCTCAGATGGCCTTATCCGAGATGAGCCACCTGTATGAAGAGTCTTATACATGCGTAAGACTCATGCACAAGCCTCACCTAGGGATCTAGCCTATTTCTCAGCATCTCAAACAGACTCACGGCTAGTAAATTGGGCCTGAATTGTACATGTTTATCCAAAAACGTGAATAAGCCCTCTTGAGCTCCGCATGCTCAACAAAGGGGCCAACAAGCAATAATACGGTCTCCACGTGATATATGTGACTGTCCATGGAGAGATGGAGCTCAACCTCAGCTTCTCTCACACTCTACACATGATTTATGAGGCATTCCATGTCTTTTCACGTGACTCATCCTATCCATTCTCACAAATCAGATAATATCTTTCTATCTTGGCCAACTCGGCTAAAGAGAATATTTCTCTCTCTCAACACACCGTCATAAATGTTGACTCAACTTCACCAAAATGGGGAGGGGGGGGGGTATCTATTAGGATTTTGGTCTGGCGGTCTACGGCACGTGTGAGAAACACCTGGCCAATTTCTCACCGCAGAAGGGAGTAAAGGTTGTGGAATAAAGAGATAAACTTAGCCTAGTTTATTCTTGAAGAGACGGGAGAAGTGCTATGCACAACAAGCAATCTCTATATTTATCGACATGATATTAGAGAATTCAGCTATAAATAGGTCATCTATTTCTCCAAGCTAAGACACAACTTTCTCATAAACTCTCAGAGCAATTCTTCTTCAAAACTCTAGAATTCTCTAATCTCTCTCTCTATCTGCTTCCCTCCCTAAGACCGGCCCTAAGCCTCATTTCCTGTGACTGAAGCAGCCTGTGAACGGCCACTGTGTGTGATTTAGGCGGAGGTTATTCGTAAGATGAGGCTAGTTTCCAAGACGACGCTCGTCCAAAGCTCACACTTATCTGAAGATTCAAAACCGTTGGTCGATATGCTATCTCAACATCCGTTCTGTCTGAAAGAGGATGAACTATCCCTTACTAGCAGTTCCCTCGGTCAAAGCCTCTTCTATCAAAAACCGGCTCGACAAGATGGCCCTATGTATCAGAGTCAGACGTGATAACTTAAGAAAAATATACATATCTACCAGTACCAGAAGGTGTCTACTACTCTCAAGTTCGGTTGACCATCTTCTAGAAGAATATATCTCAATAGAGAATTTGCAATGAAAGTTCGCATGAGTCCCTGTCAAGATACCTAGCAGAGACAGAACAACAACTTCATCTTTTCCATGAAGACGCGTGCGGCCAAGACCTTGACATGACTCTATACCAAGGTAGTAAATATCGGTTGTATCGACCGATAAATAGGTTTTTATCGTGTATCGGGAAAAACCTCTACAATATCTAAAATATCGGCGATACAAGGATTGAATGATACACACTGATATATCAGGTTCACTGATACACTGATAATATCGGTAAGGGTAATTTGGTAGAATAAATAATCTTGATCTGAAAATTTTATAAACAAAACCATTTTTATTAATCATCATCTTCTTCTGTACCCTTTAATTTATACTGTGAAACTTTTGATCTTGAGAATTAATGTATTATATGACACCAATTTTTTTTAGATTGAAACATTTATAAATATTTAAAACTTTATTCTTAATGATGTATCATCGATAAAAACCGATATAATCTTTTGTATAGGTGTATCGGACCCGGTCGATACGATACAAGTACACGATATTAACTACTTTGCTCTCTATAGACGTCTCCAACCCTCAGAGTGTCGGTTTCCTGCCATGAAGGCATAATCTCGAATGTTACAAGGGTATTTTTATAACTTCCAAGCATCCTGAGTTTCTCATACCCGTATTACAACATGTTATTACTTGGGGCTGGGACTAGAGATCGATCTTTATAGTGGTGAAGGGCACTTATCTGTGACTCGAGAAGTCTCTCACCTCTCTCCAGTCTCGTCGAATTCTCCTCTGTCAGCATCTTCTCTGTACTCAACAATTGCAACTATGTCCCGAATCCTGACTAGAGATATTATGATTCAAATATGGATAATTTCGTCCTTATAAGATTTTTTTGGATTTTATACGCATGCACCAGGACTATATCAAGTAGAAGAATCATTCAAATTATCCCTCAATAGTAAATACATGCATGAGACAAACTAGGGTTCGCAATAGGTTTGAAGAGGAGTCTGTAGTTTCCACTCTACTCAAACGCGGCTCATACTTTAGTCATATAACTCGATGACAAATGGGTGGAAAATCTGACAATGCGCCCTTGATAAAAAAATATCCATCCACGTCTCTCCTTTTTTTTTTACTCCATCCACGTCTCTCTTACCACGTGTTAAAAGGGAATGATGTTTCAAAATACGATCCAAGAGATATCATCAACTTCACGTGGACTTATCACTGGAAAAACAAGCTCCAAATCCTATTTTTTTTTCTAGTAGATGAAAGGTAGTTCTTTTATGTTCGATAGTTTGGGTCAACCATTGAAATCGGACCTCAAACGAAGTTTCTACAACCTCTGGAGTGAAGGCCGTGCAAGGGAGGAACTCCTATTACTAATTTAACTTAGGGTTTTCACCTAGTCACATACCCGACGGAGCAATCTAGGGTTTGCATCAAGTTCGAACTAATGAGGGTAGCCTTCTTTTACTAGATGCATGCAGAAAGGGTCCAGAGAGGGAAGATTTCAACCCTGAAGAAAATCATCTAACAGAGACCCCTTGAATAAATCTCTTACTTCATGTTTAGCTGCTTCACTTTAACCTTTGCCTCCCTAGCTGCCTGCTTAGCATTTTCCATCTCTTCATCAACCATACGCTCCTCCAGATTAAGAACGTCTCCAAAAAACCGAGTACCTGAACCTAACTCACCCCAACAGACCTTGACAGAATTGAGCCACTCTCGCGACTACCTCACATTGAAATCAAAGATTTTCACGGGTTGTCATCAGGTTTTCTAGATTTACAAGATCCTCAGAAGCAAGGCCTTTTAGAGTCATCATTATCATGACGCTAAAATCGCCAACATGTGTCTCATCCGAAGTTAAAGAATACATGGGTCTCTCTGCATCTTGAATGTTTTTTTGAAGGTCCTCTGAAACTGTTGAAGCCCGCTCATCCCCACTCTACCAAGGTCGAACTCGCTCTCACCATGAAGAGTATGCTACAAATGAGAGAGGAATTAGAAGAAGTAAATTAAGGGAGCAAAAACACACGATCAGGGTTTTCTTTACATGAGTACCGGCCTTTCCCCTTAAAACCTTGTCCTCATGTAACCCCTTCAAGCTTTGTCTCGTCCAATCCCTTCAAGCCTTGTCCACTCCTAACCCCTTCAAGCCTACCCTCATACCTAGAGTCTTATCCTTATCAACAAATCTAGCTTATATTTCATGGGATACCCATGTATTTGTTTGGGTCCACACTTTCACAAAGGATAAAGGAAAAATACGTTTTTAAACAATAAAGGGTATAAACGTAAAATTAAATGATGGGCATGTCTCTGACCTAGGGATAAAAAATCACAACCTATACTAATATAAGGAGGGAGGTCGGACATGCCAAAAGTCCAAACAGCACAAGGTTTCCTTTTCTAATTCGGATTGTTATACGCTACAACGCAGAAACGTGAAAACTGATGACAATACATAAGGAATTTCGGGGGTACTTCCTTAAAAAAAAATGTTCCTCTATGTCTTCCCAAAAACATATCAAAAGGAAGCATCAAATGGACATGCGAGCTAAGAGATGTGGTCCCAACACCGAAGTAAGTGCAATCTGAAAAACTCCTGAAATTTTATACAAAATTTTTGAAGTCGAAAGTATACATGGATTTGATTGGCCAAACAATCTCAGAATCGAGTCATTTTTTTTGCATTAGAAAGCTTATGCTATTATATTTTAAAGCTAGGGAAGGACTCTAAAATCAGAGTCAGTATGAAGATTTTACAGCCATTCTACACAAGTCTCTCAAAACTGAAGTTTTCTAACGAACACCCAATAACGAAGAGTCTGAATACAAATAGAACATGTGAAAGAAGGATGGACCTACATCCATACCTGGTGCATGCCAAAAAGAGTTGAAAATTAGTTCTTTTTTCAATCCTAGATCAAGAGGGAAGCCATCAAGCAAAAGGAAAAAGAATTAGAAACAAAAGAGGAAATCAAAGGAATTTTGCTCAAATAAGGAAACTTGGGGTTTCTTCCTTCCGAAACTCCTTCAAGACGCGGCAAAGGCTCTCCCACGTGCATGGATGCTCTCCTAGGCCAATGGGACGTCATTTATTCTCTCATAATTTCTCGGAAGAGCCAAAGTTGAAGAGAATTAGGGTTTTGACGAAAATAACCCCAATTTCAAGAGTTTGACGAAAAAAGGGATTTCTCATAAAAGGGAGGGAGCCGAGCCTCTTCCCATTCATTTGGATGATCATCTACACCTCTCTCAACCCTTTAGATCTCATCACTCTTCAATAAAAACGAGCTCATAAGGGAATTTGACCAAAATACCCTTAGTTCACAATTTTGAGTATTTTGATAGAAGGATGCCTAATGCAACCAGGGAGCAACCAAGCTGTGACAGAACGGAAAATTAAGCCTAACCCGCAAGGGCGTGCAGGCTATAACTCCAGGATGCGCCACTCTGAAGCTACTAACCGGCCTTTAAAGCTAGGAAAATGCATGTTCATCTGTTCTTGCAAGCATGCTCATTAAGCATGATGCAGCTAACTTAGCTTCCACACCGTTCCAAACTTTCCCTTGTTTTGCGAAGGGTATAAATCCTTAAAGGCTATTATCGATGCATCATTGCATGCATCTCTGACCTTTAAGTCCTTTCGAGATATAAAACATGCCTTGAACTTGCGCATAGGCCATTGCAAGCCTATTTCCATCTCTTTACTTAGCTTAGGCGTTGCTGAAAGCATGCAGTTGTCTTACTCGTGCCAAGGGTGCAGAAATCTGGCTCGCGTTGTACTTTCTTTAGGCTTATGCAAGCTCCGATAACTTGTATAATGATGTGGCTTATTTTCTTGGCTATGCCCAATGCGCCATTTGTGCATGCCTACGCCGAATGCCTTGATAAGAAGTATGAGCATCCAAAGAATAAAATGCAACTTGTATCATCAAGTTGGCCACAATCATCTCTTGTATCGCAATACCAAGCCAGATGATATGAGAGGCCAATATGCCGCAGTCATCCCGCAATTAGATTATATGAGCGACAAAGTGTTGGACCAGCAATGCTGCAACTCATTGCGGCTGCCTATGTACGTTTCCCTACACGAAAGGGATCAAGCACCGACGTTCATCCTAGAAGGGACAACAACTTAAGCCAACTCGTTTGCCAGGCCAAGCAACAATGGTAATGACCTAGTCCGTGTAGACCGTTCCGTCAAAATGCACAAAGGTTGCGCATTAATGAGTCCACGGCATGGCATATTAATGCCCATGCTTATTATGCTCCATATGCAAGGCTACGCTGCAATAAATGAGGCCTAAGTATCATTTATGCTCTTCCGGCTAAGCTATGAAGCTTACTTGGTGCATAGTCCACAAAAACTATTATGGACAAACTTTTCGGTTTCGATTCCTGAGAAAAACTCTCATACCAGATGCTCATAAATCACGGAAGGTTTCTTCAATTTGTCATGGAACATCAATTAGGACCTTATGAGAAAACGTTCCATTCCGCATGCTCAGGAATCCAAAAAGAGTCCACAACGTTACCGAGAATATCAATTTAGCCAAAAGAATTTATAGGTGATAAGGGATCCGCAACTCAAAAGAGAATGCCTGTATTTTCTCATGGCTCTTCAACAACATGACGGCCATCCATGAAGCCGCTTAAATTCCTCTCTTCCCCAAATACTCACTTCCACAAAATCGGAAGCTCAAGGATGCACAAAGAGAGGAAATTAGGGTTTTGGCCAAAAAACCATAATTAACAATTTCATTTGATCAAGACGGAAATTTTGTCTCATCGAGACTCCATTATCACACTCGTTTATGCCTCCCAACGCAAACGTCTGGAAGGATTCCAAGTCCATAGTCAATTTCAAGTTCAGAGTCAGAACGAGCGAAGACTAAGCATCGATTCGGGGACTCTGCAATTCTCAAAGAACGAGTGCATTGTGATTTCGCAACTGAACGATTCGTCACCATCTATATACTTATTATAGAACAATCAAGGTTCTACTATGAGTAGGGGACTTAATGTAGATGGTGAAATTTAAGGGGGAAAAATGTCATTTCAAGACCATAGGACAAAACTCAACTCTCACAGGAGAGATTATTCCCTTGGCCCTCAAGGCACCCACATCCATGATTTTTAGTATACGTCCCCGCGAGACATAGCTGGTCTTGATGTGGTGATTCCTAGCGCACATCCTCGACGAGATACTGCTGGTCACGTAGGTTCTGTAGAGCGTAAAATGTCCCAGGCAAACATATGAACCATAACAACAGCAATTCCATCATGTCTTCGCAAGACGCTGATGGTTGTGATGCCATGATTCCAAGTATACATCCTCGACGAGATACTTTTAGTCATGTAGGCGTTGTAGATGCGTAAAAATGTCCCCGATGGACTTATGACCCAAAATGGAGACATACATGTCTTCTATAAGCACGACTCACCCTATTTGAGATATGGCCTGATTCCTAGTACATCGTCACGAGATACACTGGTCATGTCTAATCTATGTTTTGGCTCGACTTACTAAGACTTCGAATAACTCCTAGGAAATCCTCATGAGAGATATTGGTTATTCTGCCCCTGGGCCCTTTTGATAGACTCCTAGAACATCTTTCCGAGATACACTGGTCATGTCGTCCCCACAATATGGACACAATTGACTTCTAGCACATCTCTTCAAGATATGCTGGTCAAAGACAAGTGAGACGACGTCTTCCAAATTAGGCGTGCAATCTTTCTTTTCTCTCCTGAACATGTCCTAGTTGACTTCGGGGAGACTCAATCGTGTCAACTAAATCTCAGAAGACCTCAGTCGGTCAGCCAGGTCTCAGACAACCTCAGTCGCGTCGGATAAATATCAGACATCCTCAGTCGCGTCAGCAAAGCCTTAGATGGCCTTATCAGAGCTGTGCCAGCTCGTCCAAAGAGTCTTATACATGCGTAAAACTCAGGCACAAGCCTCACTTAGGTCTTAAGCCTATTTCTCAGTGTCTCAAACATATTTACGGCTAGTAAATTGGGCCTGAACTATACATGTCTATCCAAAAACGTGGATAAGCTCCCTTGAGCTTAGCATGCTCAACAAAGGGACCCACAAGCAATAATATGGTCTCCACGTGACATATGTGACCGGCCATGGAGAGAGGGATATCAACCTCATCTTCTCTCACACTCTACACACGATTTCTGAGGCATTTCATTTCTTTTCACATGACTCATCCTAGTCATTCTCACAAATCAGATAATATCTCTCTATCTTGGCCAACTTGGCCAAATACAATATTTCTTTATCTCAACACACCGTCACAAATGTTGACTCAGCTTCACTCAAATGAGGGATATCAATTAGGGTTTTGGTATGGCGATCTACGGCACGTGTGAGAAATACCTGGCCTATTTCTCACCGAAGAAAAGAGAAAAGACGGTGGAATAAAGAGATAAACTTAGCCTAGTTTATGTCTATCTATTCCTGAAGAGATGGGAGAAGTGCTACGCACGACAAGCAATCTATATCTTGACCGACCTGAGATTAGATAATTCAGCTATAAATAGGTCCTCTATTTCTCCAAGCTAAGACATAACTTTCTCATAAACTCTCAGAGCAATTCTTCTTTAAACCCTAGAATTCCCTGATCTCTCTCTTTTCATCTTCTTCCCTCACTAAGATCGGCCCTTATCCTTCTTTCCCTGTGACTGAAGCAGACTTTGAACGGCCAATGTGCGTGGTTTAGGTGAAGACTGTTCGTGCCCAACATCCCGTAACTCACTTTCAGAAGCTCAAGATCCAACTTTTAGCCTCTCATTGATTTTAGGTAACTGCACCATCAAAACACTAACAAAATAACCATATTCATGCTTTTAAGTTCTAACATCAACAACGACGGGCTTACCCAATGCCTTACATATTATGAATAAAAGTTCTTTATCCCAAAACTCAATTGGTAATCCATGCAACCTATACCATTTCAAAGCTCGGGAAGTTTTTTGATTTTGAGGATCAAACCTAGGCGTCCAGTCCTGAACCTTCAGTAATTGGTGGCAGATCTTCCAAGGATCATCATAGTTAACCCTTTTCTTATCAGCGTCATTCTGCAACTTAATTATGAAAAGAACCTTCAACAAAGGTATAAATTGAACATCTCCAGATAAGCTATTGCTTCACAACATCAAATTTAAGATCCTTCTTAGATTCCAAACGGCCTACAAGATTGAGATTACATTGATCCTAGCCCTAGCATGACTAACTTTTGGTTATTTGATAACCAGATTACCAGGTTGGTTAACCGACGAAGGGTCAAAAGCATCAGCATTAAGCTGAGACACAACACGATTGCCTCCCTTTGGAAGTGAAGCAGTGTCCAACCAATAATACCCAACAAGTATTAGTTTTCATAGTAATACAACATGATTAAGCCGTTAAGGTACCGACTTTGGGCATGGCCAGCTCCCATAGTGTTAGAACGATGTTTTGGGGACTACCCCAAAACAGTGGGGACTACCCCAAAATAGTGGGGGACTATTCTTCTATTTTGGGGTGGATATTTGAAGTAATTTTGGGTCACCCCTTATCTATTATTTTTTAAATACCAAATTTACCCTTGGTAATTAAATTAGTTAGTTTATTGATTAGTTAGTGTTAGTGTAATGATTAATTACTGATTAGTTAGTGATTAGTGAGTTATTAATAGGATAGTTTTGTTAGAATGAGAAGAAGAAGAAGAAAAAAAGATGAAGAAAAAGAGGGAACTAAACTCAAAATCTTATTTTGAGTTTAGTAAATATGATACGAGTGATTCATGTGATGATACCTCTTCCTCAGAATCAGAACCTCCTTCATCTCTTAATATATTTGTCAATATTTCTAATGATCCGGATATGAGTTATTTATTAGATGATGAAAGCTATTTACCCCAAACTCAACCTAACGACCCAAATAATGAATTTTATGAGCCACAACCAGAAGATGAAGTTATGGGTACTCAGGTATGTCTCAAATTTAGTTAATGTAGCTTGAATTGTGCAAAAAATTGGCCAAATCGAAAATTTCAGGAAGAAATTTCGGCTAGGTCAAAGTAGTTCGGTTAGCAATCCTGCAAAACAGGTAGCCGAACTCTCCTGTATGTGCAGTTCGGTTACTCATTTCAGCATACGCAGGTAACCGAACTCTGTTTTAATGGAGGTTTTTGAGAGTTCGGTTATCTTTTTCCAGAAAACGTTGCCGAACTAATTTTATAGAGTATACAGTTAATAGTTCGGTTTAGTCGAGTTAGTCCCTTTGTTACCGAAGTTTATGTTCGGCAAGCTCGCAAATCACGTTCATTGAATAGGTAACCGAACTTTGAAGTTCGGTTTAGTCGATAGTAGTAATTATGTTGCCGAACTATACCATAGAAAATTCCAAAGAACAAGTTCAGCAAGATCGCAAATTTTTTTTCATAACCGAACTTTTTGTTCGGCAGGATCGTTTTTATTTTTACATTGCCAAAAATTTAAGTATTTCTTATTTTTAGTTGGTATTGACGTTGTGCTATTGCTCGTAAGTTGCATCTGATCCAATAGAACCAATGGAAAATCAACCTACCCCGGTTGATATTTTGTACGATGACACGTCCCATCACTACATGAATGACTTGGTATTCAAAAGTCCTTTAGAGGTAAAGAGTTGGGCTAGACAACATGCACTAAAAGACATGTGCGTATTAGTATTGAATGGGAGAGAAAGCAAAACCCACTTTGAAATGGTTTGTGAGAGAAGCGGTGATCCCGATAAAAGCCACAAGAGGAAGGGTTATGTTTATAAAGGAAAGACAAATAGGAAGAACAAAACTTTCTCAAAGAAGATTAAATGCCCATTCAAGCTTGCATTTAATTACAATGAAGAATTGGGTGGATGGGTTCTCTATAAGGTTATGGAAGGTTATCATAACCACCCTTGTCCGGAGCATCTTAAAGGACATTTCATGGCGGCCAAGCTAACTCCTGAAGAGATGGACAAGGTAGCTAAAATGAGGAAAATGGGTCTTTCACCGATTCAAATGCTCCAAATACTAAAGGAGGATAACAAGGATAACCACTCATCTTTGTCCACCGTTTGTAATGCAATTGTGACAATTAGAAAGAAGGAATGGAGAGATAGACAAGTGATGCAACAATTGTTTTTTTTGGCCAAAGAGAAAGACTACGCGGTTCAAAAGGATGTTGATTCGGACGGAGAGATAACACAACTCTTCATTGCGCATCCAACGAGTGTTCAATTGGCTCAATGCTTTCATGAAGTTCTCATAATGGATTGTACTTATAAGACGAACAAGTACGAGATGCCATTGTTGAATATTGTTGGGCGTACTTCGACGCAGTCACCGTTTACCGTGGCGTTTTGTTTCTTAAGGGACGAGAAAGAACCTAGTTACATTTGGGCACTACAACAAGTTAAGGCAAACTTCCGAGGTGATGATATTCCCGGGGTTATAGCCACCGACAATGAAGTCGCATTTATGAATTCAATAGAGGTAGTGTTTCCATTAGCACACAATATGCTTTATACGTTCCATATATGGTGTAATTTGATAAATAGGTGCAAGCCAACAATTTGTCCACCTAAGAAAAAAGGATATGAAGAGATTAAGATGCTACCGGAACATGAAAGAGCGGATGCAAAAGAGGATGTTGAAAAACAATACGATCTAAATTACGCTAAATGCGTTGCTTTCTACGGTGAATGGGAATCATTGTGTTGGTCTCTTACTGAGGAAGAGTATCATCTAAATCTTGCGGAGTTTATCGCCCATTGGGATACTCCCGATTATCCCGGTGTTGTATCGTATGTTCTTCGCCAAAGGTTGGAACCACACAAAGAGAGGTATGTTAATGCCTATATCAACCAATATAAACACTTGGGAAATCAAGCGACAAGTTTAGTAGAGTCGGCTCACTATCGGTTGAAGAAGAATCTCTTTTGATGTGTTGATAATTTCGTAACCGTGTGCTATGGATAATTACTTCAAGCGCGACATTGATAGAATTAAAGAGAAGTTCCAAAAAAGACGTATATTCAAAACGACTGGAAAATATGCCGACCACCCATTGTTCAAGGGAATCCATTACAATGTATCTCGCCAATGTATGAAGTTGTTGATTATAGAAGTCGAGTTGATTGATAAGTGGGAAACCAAGATGGATGAGGTGTGTGTATGTAACATGAAGAAGTCTATGGGACTCCCTTGTCACCATATGATAATCAACTACGAGCATGGCGTAATCCCTTTAAGCGACATTGATCCATATTGGAAGCATCTAAGTTTCATCCCTCCTCCAAAGGGAGAAGAAGCCGGAGAGGAGTTTGGTGATAACGAAATGGGTAGAACCATACTAGAGATGTATCATGGCATGAACAAGCTCCAAAAACAAATATTTTGGGATGACATGAGGAAAATCATATATCCACAAACTTCGGAGAATGTTTATGAACCGTCAAAAGGCAAACGCAAAGGTAGACCAAGCAAAAAAGAAACTAAAAAACAACTAAGAGAATATGCAAAGGTGTTACGTAAGAATAAAAGTGAGCAAACCCCATTTACTAGAGATCCTTCGGCCCATAAGTATACCGCGGCAATGTACTTGGAGCAAACCAATAAACGGGGTAGGAGTATTGAGGAGAAAGGCGAAACAAGTGAGCGAGATTTGAAGAAAAAAGGTACGATGTGTCCATCACAACCAAGCCAACCATGTTCCGGCGATGTGAAGCTTAAGTCTCCAATTTGCCCTATCCAACCATCTTCCCTATACGTGAATCTTGAGGCTCCAAATAAAGACTATTTGAATGAGCTACCCCTATACATTAGAGAATACGTTATATCCACTGACGACGTTCCTCCGGATGGTAATTGTGGTTTTCATGTTGTCAATCAACAACTTGGGCCTTTCATCGAAGGTGCCAAGCTAAATAATGGGTATGCAATCACTCATATAAGGCAAAGGTTGTTGTCCCAACTAAAGGAGAATCTAGAATTTTACAAGAAAATATTGTGCGATGGGGTGGGTAGTCTCAATGAGCAATTTGTTAAGTATCAACGTCGTCTTCATGGGGGCCATCCGATCACAACGGATTATTTGATGAGCATACCGATATGTGGACACTTAATCGCCGAGGCATTTAATTGTGTGGTTCATTATTTCTCAAAGTATGCTAGTTTCACCTTCACCCCGAAAACAACCGTATGTGTCGAGCAACTCAAATGAAGGAGATGTGTGATGGCATTGACTAACAACAACCACTTTATAGGCCTTTGTTTAAAACCCGATTGTCCACTGCCTCCAATATACGGAAACTCTTATTGGCCTGCATTTAACTCCGATATAATGTTGGGTTGGTGTATTATGTATGAGCATAACATGGAGATGTGGAAAGCTTTGGAGAAATCGGACGAAATTGTACATGAAGGTCAAATTTCACTTGAGGATGATTAAATGACACATGTAATGGAACTAAGTATGCTTATCAATCTAATACTATGTATTTTGAAGTGTGGTATTCATTATCGAGTTAATTTTAGTATTTTATTGAGTTGACAGATAATAGTTCGGTAAGCACATATGATTTTCCAGGTTGCCGAACTCCTGCGCAAATATTTCAGGTTGCCGAACACCTGTTTTGTGTCAGATATAGAACATTGAAATTTTAAAATTCAAAGTTCGGTTAGAAAATAAATATTTGCGAGGTAACCGAACTCTGTCTTCAGCAACCTGGTAGGATTTAGCTGTTCCCTGACCATTAATTTGTCACACTTTACCGAATTTTAAGTTCGGCTAGCTCTGTTCAAATTGAGGTAACCGAACTTTTTACCTGAAGTGTAAGTCACAAACTGGTAGGATTTAGGTGTTTTATTTGAGTCTTCAGAGTAGAGTTCGGCAACCGTGAAAATGTAGCATGTAACCGAACTCTGTGTTCGGCAACCTGGTATGATATAGCTATTCGCCGAAAAAAGAGTTCGGTGACCATTAATTTGTCACACTTTACCGAATTTCAAGTTCGGCTAGCTCTGTTCAAATTGAGGTAACCTAACTTTTTACCTGAAGTGTAAGTCACAAACTGGTAGGATTTAGGTGTTTTATTTGAGTCTTCAGAGTAGAGTTCGGCAACCGTGAAAATATAGCATGTAACCGAACTCTGTGTTCGGCAACCTGGTATGATATAGCTGTTCGCCGAAAAAAGAGTTCGGTGACCATTAATTTGTCACAGGTAACCGAACTTTTAGTTCGGTTAGCTATGTTAAAATTTCAGGTGGCCGAAAAACAACCTTTATTCAAAATTTCATCCATATAAAATTGGAAACACAAACCCAATTAAAATTAAAAACGCAAACAAGGTTCTAAAACAAATATAAAAGTTGTTATACATACACAAACATACGAAATTAAACCATACGAAATCCATAACTATGATGTTTTTTGACACTAAAACCATACGAAATCACTAATGACCACCGCGACGCACCCTTTTACCACTTCCTTGTTTACCACGAGTTTTAGGTGGAACTTCCTCATCACTTGGGGTTTCATCTACTCGTCCGGTTTCCTCCATGGCGCGAATTGAACATTCTCCTTGTTGTCGACCCCTCTTCAATTGCTTAGACCTACTTGCCTCCATCATTCTTTTAGTTATAAGACCCTCCCACTCGCCGTAGTAGTAGGTTTGTTCCTTAGTCGACATCGGCTCTCCACTACGGATTTTAGCCATCCATTTCTTCAACAATTTCGTACCCTTCTTCACCTGATTCCAATTTTAAGCATAAGTAAATATATTTTCAATACTTTCAAACAACAAGGAAGTATAAGAGAAGACATTTTCTTACCACATTATCCCATAACATTTTTGCTTCTTCTCCACAAATAGACATCTCCTTCTGAGCTCTCTTAGCATCCCTCTCCTTTGTCTTCGCCTTCGCCTTATCATTCTTAGCTTGTTCTTCTCTATTTATCACAAAATGATGACTAATTTCTTGATAAAACTCCATATAATCTTTATCACATGCATTTACATCTCCACCACAAGGTACACAATCACCTAAAGGTAAGTAGTAGTTACGAAGTGCATTCCAATGTCCTACCGTAGGAGTTGGTTCATGTTTTGGAACAAAATATTTCTCGGTGTTCTTTGTTCCTTGAACCACCAAATTGAAATTTTCATTCACCACGTCGGGATCTATTTGGACACAACAAAGTTGTCTTAGTATTCTCCTTGGATTATATATTGCGTAGCCATTAGGATACCAAATTGGTCCATAGTATGCCGAGACGGTAGAGAAACCATTCAGATCTTCTTCATCTACAGGGACATCATCGGGTACGGCGTATGGGTGAAATACCACATCGTTCACCATAAGTTTATCAAATTTCTTTCTCAACGAAGTCAACTGCTCTTCTTTAGACTTCTTTTGTGCGTCCAAAAACAACCATTTTCCTGTTGTATGTTCGTCATAGGGATAAGGTGTCTTTTCCCTAGCCAATCCCAATGAAGGGAAGTGGTCATAAATCCAAACCTATGCGAAAATACGAAAATATTAACCACATACATGATAATTGATTTGGGAGCAGAAAATTTATGCGAATAATTTGCTAACTAACAATGTAAAAGGTCACCTGAATAAGACTTAAGTAACCTCCAATTTGAGTTGTCTTAATCCTCGACCCTTTGCTCATCTCTCCTAGAACAAAAGCAAGCACCCCAGTGGCCCGAGAGTATTGGTTAATCTCATCGAGATTCTCCAAAAGCTGTAGATAATGTGCATCCACCCTATTTCCAGAAGTGTCGGGGAAAATGACGGTTCCTAGCTGATATAACCAATAAGCGGTGACATGATGCCTAAGGGTCTCCTGGTCCATCACCAACTTTCCTTTCCCCACCTTCTTTCTTGTCCCTCCAAATGCTTCCTTCAACTTTACCAACTTGAATTTCTTCACCTTCTTCTTGAAGGCTCCATTTGCCTCTCTTGGATTATACTCATCGCCCCGTTTAGGGGACTTCACAGAACGTCTAAACTCACATTGAGCCTTTCTTGTATCCCATCCTAGACATTTTAGAGCCAATTCTTCAAGAGCTTCATAATGCATCGAGGGGTTGTAGCCTTCTCGAAGACATTTACCTTCCACTGGTAAGCCGGTTATTCTCGAGCAATCATCGGGAGTAATTCCCATCTCGCCAAATGGAAGATGCATTGTATATGTCTCGGGATAATACCTCTCGAGAAATGCGGATACGGCAACAACGTCAAAATCCACATGTGCATACTCAATAGCTCTCCATAACACACACTGTTTCACCTTTGCTTGAAAATCGTCACACTCCAAAGAAAGATCCCATTTGGACGCCTTTTGACGACGAATAAGACGAACTGCATCATTATGATCCTACGAAAATAACATAACACTATTAATACTTGACGAAACATGTCCCAAAAAAAATCATTTTGTTAGTTAAGAATGAACTTAAAGAATACCTTTGTCGCATAGATCTTTGCAGCCCATGAGTGTTTGTAGCCAAACAATGTGGCCCCTCCATCATTTGGAGTACCATAAGTTGGGTTCACTGGTGGCAAACACAAATTATCAGGGGGAATGTGTGAGTATCTATCACAAGGCGGCTTCCGCTTCTTTTTCTCTTTAACAGGAACTATTTCTTGCTCTTCCTCCACTTCCTGCACTTCCCCCTCTTCCTCCACTTCATCCTCTTCCTCCTCTTTATCAAAGTTCAGTTACCTATATAAATTTATCGAGGTAACCGAACTCAAATTTTTCATATAAAGAAGGAGTTCGGTTACGTTTTGTTTTTTGCGAGCTTACCGAACTTCATAGTTCAGTTACCTAAAAATTCCTAATTGGCCGAACTGTTCTTCATATTGAAAGTTCGGTTACCAAATTCTAGGGTTTTAAAATTTTATCCTAGCCGAAATCTCTACTGTAACGACCATTTTCAATGGTTTTTGATGATTTCTAATCGATTTCTTCAACCAAAAACGATTCAAAGGAATGGGTATGAAGTAAATTACCTGCGGATTTTCATTTTGATAGAATCAGACTCCTTGGTTGATGTTGGATGCTTCACTTCGTCTCCCAACTTTGCTTGCAGTTGTTTATCAATTTCAAATTGATTTGGGAGATTCGCTATGTTAGCCAGACCCGGACTCAATCCGGGAATTCTAGGTGTCTGCTTAGAACGCATTGTTTATAAAGATTGATTAATCGACGATGATCTTTTTTCGAATCGACGATGTATAAGAAGAAGAGGAGAAGAAGAAGAAGAAGAAGAAGAAGAAAAAGAAGATGAAGAAGAAAAAAAAAAGAAAAAAAAAGGGTTTTAAAACTGATTTTATGTTTTAATTTAGGGGGTTAGATTAGTGGGTAGTGGTTAAATTAGTGGGTTATTAGGATTAGTTATAACCTTAATTAGGACAATGGCAGATTAGTCTTCCCTAATCTTTTAGGACACCCCTTAAAATTTGGGTTGGGCATTCATATAATAGAGTAGTCCCCCACTGTTTTGGGGTAGTCCCCAAAACATCGTTCTAGTGTTACGGGAGGTTGTATAAGGCCCAAGTAGTTTGGCGGGAGGCCCAAATAATTGAGGATGGGGTTTCTTATCTCCCTATCCAGTATCTCTGTCATTCTCAGCGTGGATAACCTTGAAACGAACATGAACCTCCTCAGTCCTCGGCCATTCAATCCACTGAGAAGAACTTCCCCAGAAATAACCAGTGCTCCATTGACACACAGCAATGGAAGCTCTCACAGTAAACCCACCTCTCTACAGTACTCTCAAAAACCGTTCTTCTACTAAACCCTCTCTCAATTCCCATGAACCCACAACAATTTCACATTCCTTTCTCTCTTTGAGTCTCAGTACATCCATCTCTCATCGACTCATTAGAACCTATGCAGTTGAAGATAAACAATCATCATTCTTTGTCGATCAAGAAGAATTAATCAATCAAGAAACAACAACCCAAGAAGATGAATCTTTTGGTGAAGTCAAGAAAATCATTGGCAGTAGAAGAGCAGCGGCTAGCATCGAGGGAGGAGATGCAGAAGAAGGCGGGGGACTAATGGAGTACTTGATTGAATGGAAAGATGGTCATACTCCATCATGGCTTCCAGCTTCATTTATAGCTAAAGATGTTATTGCAGAGTATGAAACTCCTTGGTGGAATGCAGCTAAAAAAGCAGATGATGTTGCCTTGCAAAATCTCATTCAGTCCACTGCAAACGAAGAAGAAGAAGTGGAAACACTAGAGAGATATGTTGATGCAGTAGATGAAGATGGGCGCACTGCATTACTCTTTGTAGCTGGACTTGGTTCAGAAGAATGTGTGCGGATATTAGTATCAGCTGGTGCTAATGTCAATCACAAAGACATCCGTGGGCAACTGACACCTTTACATATGGCAGCAGGATATGTTAAACCAAATGTAGTTCGCGTATTGATTGAGTTAGGCGCAGACCCTGAGATAGAAGATGAGAGAGGACGCACACCATTAGATTTAGCTAAAGAGGTTCTGAATGCAACACCAAAAGGGAGTGCAGTACAGTTTGCAAGAAGGTTGGGACTTGAGAATGTGATTAAGGTGTTAGAAGACGCAATATACGAGTTTGCAGAAGTGGAAGAGATTTTAGAGAAGAGAGGCCAAGATGATAAGGTTGAGTATTTGGTGAAATGGAAAGATAGTGATGAGAAAGAATGGGTGAAAGCTGGATTGATTGGTGAAGATTTAGTTAAGGATTTCGAAGACGGTTTAGAATATGCTGTGGCTGAAGAAGTTCTTGATTGTAGAGAAGGTGAAGAGAAGAAAAGAGAGTTTTTGGTCAAGTGGAGTGATATTGAAGAAGCTACTTGGGAACCAGAAGAAAATGTTGATCCTGATTTGATCAAAGAATTTGAAGTGAAAAATGGTGGGGAGGTTGTTGCTGCGGAGGAGGCGGATACTTCGCCTGTGGCGGATACAGAAGTTGAAAAGAAGGGAGTTGAGAAGGTAGTTTTGAAGGCCGGGTATGGTCCAAAACCTTCACCTGGTCAGACTGTCACAGTGCATTGCACTGGATATGGTAAAGATGGTGATATGTCTAAAAAGTTCTGGAGCACAAAGGATTTTGGACAGAAACCTTTTACATTTCAGATTGGCCAAGGCTTGGTTATAAAGGCATGGGATGAAGGTGTTATGGATATGCAGCTAGGAGAAGTTGCTCGTCTCCATTGCACTCCTGAGTATGGTTATGGTGCAAGTGGATTTCCATCTTGGGGAATACAGCCCAATTCACCACTGGTTTTCGAGATTGAAGTCCTAAAGATAAAGTAAATGCAGTGGTGTCTGATGTCAGTAATTTCATAAATTATTAAATGTCGCATTCGTTTAATGGGGATATGCCTTCTTCTATTGTAGAGTGTATGCACATTTCGGTCATGGTATATTTCCCAAAGACTGTACCATCTCTGCAAGACAGAGTCCTTAAAGATTTTGCATGCTTTGTAATCAAATTTTGTGTAATTTTGAGGTTCTGGTTGTTGTAATCGGTGCATCTTGTAGGTATGTTTAGTTAATGCAGAATTGAAGTCCTTCCTCCTCCTAAATTGAAGTTTGTGTAGAATAGAAGAATTTGGTAGTGTATTCATCACTAGTGACAATATGAAAGTTGTCTTGTACAAAACTACGTCGCGACCTGAAAAATTAACTCTACCTACAATTACCTGAAAACTCTATATAGTACATATAATCATATATGAACAAGTTCCAGACAACTAAAATCATCTCCATGCATCTCCGTTTTAACATTCTTACTCCCAAACATCATAATCATCGTTTAGTTTTCACTTCTTCCCCGAGTACCTGATTTTTCCACTGATCCATAGAAGCTCAAATCTTAACACCCCAGGGCCTCTCTCTCCTTGCGGAATCCGAATGATACGACATGTGTGAGCGACGGATATGAAAGGGGAGAGGTAGAAAAGGATATCCATAAAAATGGAACTAATACCCGTAGCCAATTCCACCAAAGAGCTACTACGGTAGATGATTGTCGATGAATTCATTCTTAGGAGGCTTGTGTTGTTGGATAACCAAAACTGAGGCACTCATGACCATATCTGAAGAGGCTAAGACATCTCCAACAACTCCGAGCTCCGGACACTCTTCCCAGTCGCTCATTCCCGTCGTCAGAGGTGAGAGTCCTCGACCACCTTTACCAACTATAAAAAGTGAGTAATTATCTTTCATGGCGCTCAAAACCACCATTGTTTCAGAACCATTTTCAACATATTTTTCCACGTAGTTCACATCCTTGGATGTCACATACCTACATAAGAAAAGCAAAATATATGTTGCATCAATATTAGCTCGTCAAAGATCGAATTTTTATCAAAGATTTGTGTGAGACAGCATGTTTTCGAAGTTGATGAAATTCCTTGAGCATACCTGTTATAGAAATTAGCTAGGAAGGCTTCGTCCGCATCCTTCTCGGTCACATGAGTCATTATCTCCATTAGAACCTCATCTTCCTCTTCATTTGATTCCATGTTAATTCTGGCTTGTAGTTCTTTCCTCGTTGAAGGTAGAAACTTAAATACCGTCAATTTCACGTCAGGATGCCTGGCCATCAAGCAGCTATAAGCTAATGCCTCACGGTCGTCAGGACCACCAAAAAACAAAGTAGCTACTTGAAGCTTGCTCTCTGATTCAGATACTTGAATTGGTGAAAATCCCCTGTCAACAAGGATGCCTACTGAGCAAGGAGCAGCACGAAGGACCTTCTGGTTGGTGATTCTGATTCCCTCCTTGCTTGTCTGCATCTTTCCATCTACACGTTGATGCTTATGAAATGGGAGCATTACAATTGACACTCTTAAGTCCTTTGCACTGCTGCACAACTCGTCATGCATGGTAGTAATGGGTGCCACTATTTTCACTTGGTGAATCGGCACACGTGTATCCGCCACAAAAGCATCAATGGCATCATTGATCTCTAATTCGTCATTCCCACCGTAATCCTCATCATCGCTGAGTAATCCGTTCTCGTGTTGGTTGTACAATAAATCTGTGTTCTTTTCAGTGAGTTCTACTAGATGCATCACATAAGCGGTGAATGGAGATTTTCGAGTTCCCGCTGCTGCAGAGATAATACCAACCAGTGTTGGCACATGGCGTGGTCCATGTACACAGGCAAGGGTTCGTATTTCAGTCTCCGGCTTTTGAGATTCCAAGCCAACGTGCTTATACGCCATAAATTTTCCTTCTTTTCTCACCATGAATGCCAGAAACGGACCCACTATGATTGTGTTAAGAGCCACCGTAACTATGAAGGTATTGTAATCTTTGAAGCTCCATTTCTGCCGAGAGAGGAATAAACCCAACATTCAGTACAGTACCGCCAAATCATATCTCAAGATTAAACAAAAAGCCAAATAAATGGATGTCCTGTTTTAAAACGAGGTACTAGATTCATTACACTTTAACAATGGGGGTCACGGAATCATGCATTAGCTCCAAGACAGAAAGCGTTAACAAAAGGATAGGAAGACTTACATGCCTAGTAGCTGCTGCACTTATGATCAAAAGATCAGCATGACCTTTCACGTTTGCCAGGAGGGAAAGGAAAATGCTGTCTTTGGGGGTAATATTTAAGAAATAAGTATTCACAAAAGCGCCCCCAAACTTGCAACTGATGCTTATGAAGACGACGAGAATGATGATGAGGTAACCTTTCAGGTCAATATCCATCAGATTTACTTGAAACCCCAAGTTGGCAAAGAAGATTGGCAGTATAAAGTTCTCCACAGGGTAGCTCATTTTGTGTACCAATGTCCTATATGTTTTCCCTTCTCTAGGGAACATGAGACCGAAGATAAAACTAGCAATGGTGCTGTTGTAACCCTTCAACTCCGTATATAACGAAATGACTGACATGAGCAACAAAACTGATACAACCTCTATGTTCCTGAGATGCTTGCGATGTGGATTTCTCTGGTTGAGATACCTAGCTAGTAAAATATTTAGAATAACTCCCCCAACGACGAACAATGAACATAAGAAAATTCCGTTAACCACTCCACCAAACCCCAGAGCACCCCCGCCCCAGGTGGTTAACACCGCTAGTAGTAGCAAGGTTGATATCTCATTGATTAATGCTGAAATGATGGCCAGCCTACCAACTTCTGATGTCTCAATCTTAAGTTCACTTGCCACTTTGATTACCGTTGGAGAAGAGGTGTTAGCGAACAACAACACGAGGAAGCACATAAATCTAAACGGATTACCCTCCATACTTGTTTGATGGCTTAACACCAAGCCGTAACAGACTGCTAATACAATGCACATAGGTAAACTACTGTATGCTAGGGAAGCGCCAAGCTTGAAGTTACGGATTAGATAAGATACATCCATCTCAAGCCCGAAAAGAAACATGTACATTACTCGTATACAGGAAGCCAAGGTTTGATTGTAGATCTGTGTTGAAGTTTCACCAAAAATGCTGGTTTTAAAAAGACGAATTTGACTGAGAGCTGTTGGACCTAGAACCACTCCTGCCTGTTCACAAGGGAAAAGGTAAACAAAACAAACAAACAAACGATGCAACACAGATAACTCTTAACTACGCGTGTATGTAACTATAATCCTTCCTGTTGAGATTATTAGTCTCACATTGTCTGGGCAATCTAAGATTCTGCGGTTTACAATCCTTTGGGCCTCTCCACTCATTGGTAATTGGTTTTGAGTTGGATGCCCCTATTCTAACACTTCCTACCGCGGCATAATTCCATATAGTTTAGTTTATTGTACTCATATTGTCATCTAACAATCTAGCTAAACAAAGCTGAAGCTTCACATTAATATTGGGATGAGTGACTGTCATGTTTGAAGGTGGAGGATTTTATTTTACGACAGACTCGTGATATAAATTGTCAGTCAAATTACAAGTATTCGATAAATGTATACACAATTACAAGAAAATCATGGTATAAAAAGATGTTGAAGGGGGGATCATTACCAGAATTTGGGCAACAGGACCGCCTTGTCCAAAGGGTTTGAGAATGAGGTTGAAAAGATGAGAGAAGACAAGAAAACAGAAAATCTCTGTACCCACATGAACCAGAGACAAGGGATCATCCCCAAGGCATCCCTTGCTATTCAAAATCTTCGACATTTTTGAAAGATTAAAGATACAGAGAGGATCAAGTTATTAGGATGATGATGATAAGGAAGAGGAGGGGTTGTGGAGAGAATAGAGAAATGTTTTGAGGGGAGAAAGGTGTTGTAAATAGCCCTTTCTTCTTCTTCCCTCTCTAAACTCCTCCTCCTCCTTTTCCTTGTGTTTTTATTTTTTCATTTCTCCTTCTTTTCATTGTTATCTGTTGGTTTTCTGTATATGATGTCTGTTTTTGTTTGTTCAGATGACAACAGAGATACCAGAGGAAGATAGTTGTTCATGTCTTCTCTTTTTTTTCCTGAAGTTTCCTTACAACTTTGAATGGAAGACCTTTCTTTTCGGGAATTTTATCAAAATTCCATTTCAGCAACTACCGTGTCAAGTTTGCATCTTAGCTAATTTTCTTATATAATCACATATATCAGATCAGGGACCAGGTACCCGCCGGATACATGTACCAAAAAATTTACACCCCTTAGACCCCTTAGATTGACTGCCGTAACTATGGCAATGTAATCATAGCTTTCCCAGCGAAATCGGTCAACGACCCCAGACTCAAAATTGGACAGATGTACTACGACCCAAACTGGAAAACTTTAATGTTGCTATTGCTGTTGAGGACTGGAGAAAGGAATCTGCTGCTGTTGTTGTGTCTACTGGTCATGATGCTGATGCGGGGTGATAGTGGTGTTTTTTTGTGGCATAGGAGAGGAAATGGAATTTTGCTGCTGTGGGTTATATGTATTTGTTGATTCAAACAAAACTGATTATTATTGTTTGAAGACAAGATGTTCAGACTTAACAGCACCATAAAAGCATCTCCAATAAAGGGTAAAGTTAAAACCACCTTCCCTGTGCCGAAACCTATTCTTACCAATCTTTTTCAAAGTAAGGTTCAGGCACACGTCTTGACCACATTTTCATTATTCTTAAGTAGTATATATACAGGTAACAGGTTGATGGCACAACCTTTGTTCAGCAGTATCTACACAAAGCTCACTGATTCTTCTTTTCTGTGTTTATATTTTACCAAATCTTTGTTCAGACATGGAAGAAACTTTAGAATCTCTTCCTCCACCCCATATAATTATTCTTCCGAGTCCGGGCATGGGTCATCTCATACCACTCACTGAGTTTGCTAAACGACTCGCTCTTAATCATGGTATCTCGATTTCATTCGCCGTTCCAACTGAGATAAAATCTCCATCCGAAGCAGCTCAGAAATCAGTTCTTGATTCTCTTCCAGGTTCTATCAATACTATCCTTTTATCTCCAGTAGATTTAAGCGACCTTCCGAATGATGCCACGGTTGCACATCGGACTGTGTTAACAGTGACTCGTTCTCTTTCTGCTCTTTTTAACTCGCTTAAAACCATTACTTCGAGTTACCGTGTTGTTGCTCTTGTCGTTGATATCTTCGGTATGAGTGCTCTTGATCTTGCTAAGGAGTTCAACATTATACCTTATATTTTCTTTCCATCAACGGCTGTGTGTTTGTCATTGTATTACCATTTACCAGTTATGGACCAGGTTTACTCTTGAGAGTATAGAGATGTGTCTCATCCGATTCAGATTCCAGGTTGTGTACCAGTCTGGGGGGCCGATCTTACGAACCCACTTGAAGATAGGAAGTCAGAGGCTTACAAAGGAATTTTACAGTATTGGAGAAGGATTAATATGGCTGCGGGTATTTTACTCAATAGCTTTGAAGATCTTGAACCCGGTCCTATTAAGGCTATGAATGGGAAAGAATGGGATAACCCGCCAGTTTACCCGATCGGACCACTTATTAGAACAGGTGTGAGCGATGACAGATCAGATCAGTCTGGTTGTTTGAATTGGCTGGATAATCAACCACTCGGTTCTGTTCTGTTCATCTCTTTTGGTAGTGTTGACCCTCTCCAACGAGCAATTAACTGAATTGGCTTTGGGGTTAGAAATGAGTGAACACAAATTTTTGTGGGTTCTTAGAAGCCCTACTGACAAGCCTGCAGATGCAAATCTAAAGATTTAAAGGCCTAGACAAATAAAGCTCTCACGTTGAATGGTGAGGAAACCCTCGCTTTCTATTGGTCGAAATAAGCATTTTTTGAGTTTTGTGAAACGATCTTTTTGGTGATGACACTTGCCAACGTATGATTGGTTTAAAAAGAATAAGAAAACATTAAAAAAAAAAGAAACCAAATTCAATTTGGAATTCGTGAGGACACTTGGCAAAGTATAATTGATTTAAAAAGAGTGGGAAAAGATAAAAAAAAAAAAAAAAAAACCAAATTCAATTTGGAATTCGCGAGGACACTTGGCAACGTATGATTGGTTTAAAAATTACAAACTCAAAAGGAAAACCTAACCTACCGTGTTTAGAATTTTATGGAAGTCCAAATTCAATTTGGAAATCGAGTATCTACCGTATAAGGACTCTTTTTCCAAATTAATATCTAAAGGGGATAAAAATCCACATATTTTCTGCGAAAATAAAATGAATAAATAAATAAAAATATACACATATTCTCCACATATTTAATGTGTTTTCCCGCCACACCAAATCAAAAATGCATCGCCACAGGACGGGGCGAAGCCCCACGCACACCAAATCAAAAATG